>KN839839.1:982668-1036748 GCA_000827185.1 Hydnomerulius pinastri MD-312
AATGATTTTTTCTCCAGCTCAGTAACGACGGCGACGATGGGGATTTGAGAAGAAACTTTGCTACGAATCTTTATGATGGTGTCGTACGTCTGCTTCATGCCCTTCGTGACCTTTGATATTCCCCGCATGCAAAGGATCAGGAGATGGACGCCGGACTTCCTGTGCAGTTGTGTGAGCAGCGACTGCAGAACTTCCTCTGCTCGTTTCGGAGATACATTTCCATGGGACCCTTCGCCGAGGCCGGGAGTATCCCAAAGACGGAACTCTTGGTCCCCCACCATCCAGCTGTGATATTTCGCTTCGGTAGTGACACCAACAGCATCATTCGACGTGTCGGCAGCGTCTTCACCAACAACAAGGTTAATTAGGGAGCTCTTCCCCACGCCGGTTTCTCCTGCGATGACGATATTGCGAGGTGACATATGTGATCAACCTGGTAGACTGTCAGTCGGTGTAGGATAGAAGGATCACTGTGATTTCTTACAGCCTCGTTGTAGGAGCTCGAGATACCTTATCCTTTGTCCGCTCCCAATAGCGTAGTGAGGTGTTGTCGAAGGCTCCTTATCAAATAATGAGTCCTTTGGTATATCCTGGGACCCCCAGTGAGATCAATCACCTACGATCGATGTAAAAGAGCGGTGGCTCCAACAGGCGCTCATAGGGGTGGCCCTTGCCTCGGAACTCATTGCAAGCCCTCGTGCCTATTTCTACGATTGGTAACCCAAGATATGGATCTCCGTTGACAGTAATAGATCAAGATGGTCCACGTTGGGGGTATAAGCGCGTGTTCGAAGAAGACATCCTACAACGAAGGCTACTTAGGTTATAATGGACTCGGCCATTTAAGAACAGCGCGAGCATTGAAAGCAAACAGAACAGTAGTCCTCAGGGAAATCGGGGCAAGCTCAGGCTCCCGTAACCTTGTGATAGTTGTTCAGGTCGTCTTCGCTATAAGGTACTTTCTACATGTTTTCGGTCATTATTAGTTACTGATTCTCAAAAGTCACCGAGTCAAAGGAGTTCCCTACCTCATGACAGCCCCTTCAACACCTCATCAAGTTCACCTTGGACCTTCAGTACCTCTGAACGCTTCCTCTGCAGCTCCCCGCTATTGTAGATCCTCAAAGCTGCTCTGGTCTCAGCCGCGAATTCATGAGATCTCTCCGTGAACCTCAACAACTCTAGATTCTCCGGAGTAACAGCGGTGGATGTTTCAGCGGGAAGCAAATCCGAGAAATCAACGTCGGACGCCCGAAGAAGAGCTAAATCGCGCAGAGTATCACTCAGTGCGAGCGGCTTGGACTTTGAGGACATGGTGGGCTTACAAAGAAAGCTACAAAGCGACGCTGTGTCGAGGTTTACACAAGGATTACATACAAGTTTGCCTCTGATGCACTTGACAACTTCACTTGTGTTACCTCAACGATCACAATCAGATATCGAGGGGTTGTAACACTTGTTCCTTTAATGTTTTTCTAACGTGGTACAGCAAGATCGAAGAGAACCAGCTTGAGCGCTGCTCTCCAAGTTGACGCCAGTAAAGAGACGCCCAGGTGATCTCACGCTGATCATGAGCCTCTAATTTTCTCCGAAGAACACTGGTTGTCTATCCCATAAATCACCGCAAAACGTCCTAAATGATGGAGGCATCCTCAGATGTCCAAGCAGCCACCGAGCCAACCCCAGCTCCCAAAACCGAACCCACAACGCACCCAGCATTTGATTCCCCAGATGCAGATGTCGTCCTCGTTTCAAAAGATCTCACCCGTTTCCGCGTACACTCATTCACGCTCAAAACAACGTCCGGATGGTTCCGCTCCCTATTCTCCCTCCCTCGACCCTCTCCGTCAAATCCAGACGCGACCTCGACGAGTACCCCGAAGCCTACTCTAGTACCCTCGACATCCAACCCAGAGACGATCCACCTCGACGAAGACTCATCCACGCTCGAGCTTCTCCTGCGCATGATCAGTGGTCTTCCGATCCAGCCTCTCACTACATATGACACCGTCGACGCACTCCTCTTTGCCTCGGAGAAATATGACATGCCAGGCCCAGCATCTCTCGTGCGCATCGCGGTGCTCACCCCGCCACTCGCAGATCAGCCCCTGAGGCTGTACGCGGCAGCAGCACGGTGTGGATGGACGGAGGAAGCAAAAGTCGCGTCGCAGCGGACGCTCGCTATGGATCTGTGGAAGGAAGATAATTGGGAGATGTTGAGCAGGGTTGACGTGCGCGCCGTACTGGATCTCCTGAAGCTTCATCGGGCGAGAAGAGAGGGTCTACGGAAGAGGCTCGACCAACACCCGTTTGTCGGTGGGAACATGGCATTGTGTTCGCGATGTAGGAGACAGATCGATCATCATACGTGGAGAGAGCTCAAGTACAAGGTCATCCTCGAGATGGACACAAGACCGCTCGGGGACACAGTGATGAACATTGGGTTGACGGAGTGGCCAGAGGCGAAGGTGTGTTGGGACGCGCAATGCCCTAATGCGGATTGTGCATGTGTGCTTTATGATAAGGTGGAGACGATGCGGGTGATTAGGGAATGTATAGATGGCCTGCCAAAGACGACGTGACTGGGCCTCTGCATTTGCAAGGGTGATGTATGTGATATATATTGTTAGTTCTTGTATGCGTTTCGAGAACAGCTAGCTAACCACCATTAAAAGGTACTACCTCGTCGTGTCGGATACAAGTCTGCGGCATCGGCAAACGAAGAGTAGCGTGAATCGTCGTTGAGTGAAGATAGGGGCTGTCCCCCAGCAAAACGAGGTGAAGAGCCTCGGCTGTGAACATACAAGATGCAACTTGCTTGACTGGAAAACTATCGCTGATCCACAAATCTACTGGATCCCCTAAGTGGAGACCTCAGACCCCTCGATCATTCACCTCAAAATAGGAACTGCACACCTCCTCTCCTCTACGCAACTTGCATCCGCCCATCATGCCGTCCGAGATGCGCAAACTCTGGTTCCTATACGCAAAGCGTCCTCTCTCCTCCCCAATGTCTATCTCCGTTAAGGCAGACTCCAATCAGGACTTCGAAGATGTGAAATCCATGATAGCAGAGCGCCTGCGGCGAGGCGGGGACTCAGGGGAACAAGCAGTAACGTCGGACCACCTGACATTTTGGATAGTGCGCACGATTTTATACTCGCTGGTGACGAGAACTGACAACGCTCGCACAGCTCAACAGGCCGCTGAAGACTGACGAGAGGCTTCCCTTGGAAGCGAAGCACCGGATGAAATCGCTAGCTCAGGAGGCTGAGATGTCTGCGAGGGTCCTTCAGTATTGTTCACCACAAGGGTCGGGGAAAGTACATCTGATCGTGTGGGATGCCGTCGGCGCTCAGGACGAGATCCTCACGGAAGAAGAGTTGGAATATCTTGATGATACGTAGTTGACGACTGATGGGTTTGAGTAGACGATAGGAGATCTTTCTTTGCTTCGTCCCATTGCTTATACGTACTTTACTACCTTTGTTCAAACTACACCCCAGCTGATAGCCGTGCTCGCCTGGGATCATTATCGAGAAAAAGTTGGGAAAAGACCTAGATGTGGAGGATAGGGGCTGATCAAATCACAACAATCTGAAGGAACGAAACACAGTGATGAGGTGTCTGCAGAGTCAGCTATGTCAGACAGTGAAGTATATCCGCCGGGAGGGGGGGGGCTTGCTGCAGCGCTGTTTGGCCGCTGAACCCCTAGTTTATCAATCACTGTGGCTTCGTAGTTGGAAGCCGATGTTCTTGAGTATTGGGGAGGCTGAGCAAAGGCAAATCTCGAAATTCTGAGCTATCGTGAAGATGCCACGCCCAGTGCCATGGTACCACTATGGTCGATGATTAGACCCGAACAGTCGATTAACATAGTTCTACTAAACATCACACAAGAAGAGTCCCTCAGCGATGTGCGGCGTGCTGGACGAGGAAAAGAAAGATTATGCAAAGGGATGGTATCAGCGCATCGATCGCAGAGCTACATCACCACCACACCACCACACCTCACCACACCTCGCCCCACCGTCTCCCAAACCACTCATCAGCGGCACCCTACCTCGAAATCCCAATACAAACATTAACCCATCCATCCGCACCCGCCATACAAGCACCCAACCACCCCATCTCCGTTTCAGGCGGTGCGACGATCCCCTGGATCAACGCAAACGCCAAGTCGTTATCTCCAGATGACAGGTACTGCGAGGGAGGGAAAAGCAACGGGAGGTGGGTGGACAGGTAGTGCGAGAGGGTGTGTGTCGTGCCTATGCGTGAAAGACGAGTAGAAAAAAAGCACGCTGTTAGAACAGATGTACCAGACGCCACCCCATGCGGGACACTCTCACCATCCTCCAACGTGGGCGGCACCAGATCCTGCATTACGGGTCCATCGGGTAAATAGAGTCTCACGGGTACACTCCGCACATTGTATGCCCCGTCTCGGTCGGGAGGTGCGCTTTGTTGATCGGTGGATGCTGGGCGGGCGTGGAGAGAGGTCCCCGGGGGTGGGGAGCTAGGGCGGGTGGGGGCTGTTGTGGGGACGATTTTGGAGGCTACGCGCCAGTAGTCGTCGAAGTTGTCTGTTTGGGGGGCAAGGGGAAGGGAGTTAGCGCCGTTCGTTACTCGGTCGTTCAGGGAATACATGAGGTGCTTTGTCGAACGAGTCCCAACCGAGATATTACTCACGTTCTTTGATGCCCTCCCAAATCCCATCTTGCTCGGCCTTTCGCAACCCAGTCATCCGTTTCGTATTCCCCCATCTAATAAAATCGGCTTCCTTCAGCTGTCCCATGAACGCCTGCTTACACGATTCCGCAGAAGGTGGTAGGAGCAGTTTCTCAGTGGGCGGAGAGGCGAGGTGGAGGATTAGTTTGAGTGGTGCTACCGGGATATTCAGGCCTGAGCCTGTGGATGGTGAGGGTGAGGGACGGATGGAGGCGGAGATGGTGTGGTTATCGTAGATGAGGCCTATCGGCCAGTGCCTGTCACCGCGTCAGAGATCGCGTTAGTGCTCGTGCGTACAAGACTCGACATAAGATCACCACTATCCACACGTCGCAGGCACCCGTGGAAGGAGGGAGGGAAGGAAGGAAGGGTATTAAACGCACCACTTCAACAAAGTCCCCTCCTCACTCTCGAACCACCAATCCTCCTCCTTCAAAACCCTCCCCCCGGCTTCATCGAATACAACATCCATCAAAAACCTCCTCAGCTCTGGCATCAAGAGCGGCAGATAGGTAACCCTCGGTGCTTGGATATAATAGCATTCGAGACCGCGATCGCTGTTGGCGGGGAGCTCTTTGGGGTCGACGCGGATTTCAAGGGGGACGGTACCTTCCCATGAGAGGCGGCGGAAGAGGGTTAGAGAGGCGGAGGGCGCAAAGGAGGAGGGCGCGTGGTTGCGAGTTGGGGCGTAGGAGGACATTGGAATTGCGTATAGCGGTCAGAGTTGAAACTGTGATTCGGCACTGATTCGGCCTACGGCCCCACGCCGACGACATTGTCCGGATCCCGAGCTGTCAGACTGTGATTCCGGGTGTGATTCGAACTCCGAACGGCCTCGCCGTCATCATCACCCAGAACGTAAAATAGCCCCTATAATCTTATCATTGCTCACTGGTATTAATAGTATTGCGGCGCAAGTGCTTATCGCCTCGCAAGACTATCACTCACCTTCCTTGACGCCTTCATCATGGTATCACGCCGCCGTCTGCAGCAATATGCTATCATCATCAGCATTATCAGCGTGTTTTACAATACTGCAGAAGGGGTCGTCTCTGTTCTATTCGGCGTAGACTCTTCGTCACGCGCTCTCGTGTTTTTTGGAATCCAGTCCGTGATAGAGGTCATCTCCTCAGCCATTGTTACTTGGAGGTTCCTCAGCGCGACAAAACTTGGCGATGACGATATTCCCGATCACAACTCCTCGAGAACTATGAAGTACGTCCGAGCTTCCTCTGCCACCATACCCATAACACAACCTAACATCCCCCTCGAACAGAATAGAGAAAAATGCGACGCTAAGCATAGGGGTACTCCTCCTCATGCTCGCGCTCGCTGCGATAGGCACCTCCATCGGTTCGCTGGTCCTGCACGAGCACCCAAGCCCCTCAGACGCCTCTCTCATCATCGCCGCAAGCACGATGGTCATCATGTTCTTCCTGTGGATTCCAAAACGCCACCTCGCACGTGCCCGCGGCCTCAATTCAAGCACCATGCACGGAGAAGCCCTGTGCTCCCTCTCGTGCATGCAGCTTAGCGCGGTGCTGCTCGTAGGCTCGTTGATATACCGCGTGTGGCGTGGCGGGTGGTGGGTTGACTCGGTGACAGCGATCGTTATCGCGCTGCTGTTTGGCTGGGAAGGCATCAACATGGTCAGGTGGGCTCGTGACAAGGACTTTAATGGCGGGTGTTGCGCCCCGTGTTCGAAGAAAGAGGGTAGTGGTGCTATCGCGAGCCCAGAGGTGCAAAATGACACAGAGATGCAAAGGCTTCAGGACGCGCGCAACCCCGCTCCCGGCCATTGTACCTCCTGCTGCGAGTGAGCACCTGAGGTATGACAGTAGTACATTTTGAGATGGGGACGCTGTACGTGGAATTGAACCCTCAAAGACGAGCTCAAAGGAAATGCAAAGGAATCGAAACTCACGCCCCGATATACTTTACTTCCATCCGCACGCTGAGGGTCAGGTAACTAAAAATGGTCCCTGACGAGTAGCTGGGTTCGTCTCGTTGTCCGACAAGGAGACAATAGACAGACAAGGTAGCACTTACCCGTTCTTGAAGCTCCACCAAATGTACCTTTTGGTATTCATACAGGCTCATATAGTGAAGCCAAGAGCTGTATGGTTAGGATGGGTTGGGCCCCCGGACCGGGAAGTAGGGATCATAGTAACTCCAGACGGATGGATGATAGTTGCAGCTTGCGACTTCACCCGAGGGTTATATAAACGGGAGCAGGCGCAAAGAAACTTGAGGGGTGTTGTTGAGGCTGATACAAAAGCTGCTGTAAAAAATCGACGCCAGCGGGATTCGAACCATCTTGAAAAATTGAACCTTTGGAGGGTGCTGCGATGAGGGAGTGAGGATGGAGGGAGATATCAATCAGTGCCTGTACGTACCGCGCCCGCGACCGCGTTAATGCCCTTAGTGAACTTTGTAGGGTGGTTGGTATTAACCAGTTTCGCGGTGAGTACTAGCGTGCTCTAAGCTAGGTGTTGCCTCGCGATGTTTCGATCCAAGCGTAACTCACACCTCCCGGAATACCCTCTTTCTTCTAAAACAACGAATCAGTTCCCCACCTATATCCATCACCTCAGGCTCGTCCGCGATGACCAAATCCTATTTTACCTGTTGCCTGGTAGGTTCTGAGGGGGAGAAAATGCCCCAAATCAGCAGGTACTGGGACTAATTGAGTTTATCGCTGACACTGACAGACATGACTCGCCGCCCGAATTGATTGTCATTCGGCTGAAGCAGCCTTTGTCAATTATCAACGAGGCTCACTCCCTGAATGCCCATGTGCCTCTCACCTCTCAGCAGAGTACTGGGTTTTCGGAAAACATATTCATGTCATCCATGCGACTCTCTTCAACGCGTACACTCAGCCAGCTGTGAAGTTGACTGCTCCACGAGTCTCGTCGCATTCGTCGCAGGTCGAGCCATATAGAAGCACGCGCACGGGTTCGCGTCCATCGTGCAACACGCTCCTTCACCTGCCCCAGCAGACACTTAACCCTACGCATCATTCTGGCGGATCTGCGGATTAAGCTTCGCTGGCACCATTGCTGGTTGATGTCCTGTAGTACTTGCCCGTTTGCGAAAGGTAGACTAGTTGTTTGGGCGACGCAGTCCCAGCAAAGTCCCAGTGTTACACGACTAACCAAAAGGCCCCTTTCGGTACTAAGACGTGAGGTTTGCAAATATCCTGCTTCAACTGTGCAGTCCATATACCAATCTCGGCATTAAACTCTTCGTCAACGTGCTCAAAGCCACTCAAATGACAATTATAACCAGATCTAGAGCCTCACATACGGGGGTTACGCCCAGACCTCCTCTCCCATCTTCAACGCTTTCACAGGCCCCCATTGATACGCACCATCATCTCATCCACGATGCCCAAACTCTGGTTTATCTACGCAAGTCGTGGCAACTCCCAACCAATGTCCGTCACTCTACCCGACGACACAGCGTATGATTTCGAAGACCTAAAACCCATGATCTGGGAGCGCCTCCAGAAAGGGAGACGTCCTCACGATCCGATCGTCACTCAGGACGACTTGTCGTTCTGGCAGGTACGTACCCAGTTCACAGACCCATTGCCGCTATTGTCGTTGAACTAAAGTCGTACAACGCACACGCGCAGTTCAAGCAGCCGCTACAAACGGATAAGGCGCTTTCGGAGTACGCGAGACTCGACAGACTCGCTACGAAGCTAAAGATGAGTGCTGGGGTCCGCGACTACTTGTCGGCGGCGGGAATCGTGAAACTGGGGGTATGGGATAGAGACGCAGAGAAAGCGGCAAATCAAGTCTATGATAGGGATTGAGTCAAGATGCCCAGACCATCGAATTGGTCGCTTCCCAAATGCATGTTCGAGTCTCTGTAGGATTAGCTTTCTAGTATGAGGGCCCCGATGTACATACGAGTCCTTGGAAATGTTAAGGCGCTACCTGTGGACACAAAACAAGCAAGGCAAAACCGCAACGCCCCCGGCCCGGCCTTCCGGGGCCAAAAAAAAAACCAAAAACCAACTAACCCAACCAACCCAAAACCGCCCCTCCCTCCTAACAACACCACCATCGCACTGCGATCTGTCCTTCCGCCCGCGATGCCCAAGCTCTGGTTCCTATATCTCAGCCGTCCCTTTTCCATGCCAATGTCGATCACCCTCGAGAACGACGGCACAGATACATTTGACTTTGAAGATCTGAGACCCATAATAGCAGAGCGTATCAAAAGAGGAAAGAAAGCGACAGATCCTGAAGTTGGAGAGGACGACTTTACGTTCTGGAAGGTACGTACAGGACTTAACTGGTGTTCCCTCACATCCCACCGTCGAGCTCAGACTGATATGCATATGGCCAGCTCAACCAATCATTGGAAACGGACTCGGCATCGCCAGAGTCCGCGAATGAAAGCTGGCTAAAGAGTCGGGCTTCGAGGATAGGGGCGAGTGCCCGCGTGAGCGGATTCGCGTCGTCGTCAGATATGGCGACAGTGCGTCTAGTCGTGTGGGATACTGTGTCGCAGAAGGCAGAAGCAGATGAGGCAACAAGAAGATATAAGGAGGTGTACGGCGGTTGATGGGAACTGTACGGTTGTGAAGGATCATCGAAGTCATTGACGTGGACGCGAAGTAAGCTTCATTCTTTTAACTCGCGACAAAGTAGACCGAATGACGGATCATGACAGCTCAGGCTATAGCTGGCGACTTCACCTGAGATTATATACATAAGATCGGGCGTGAAGAAACTGTTGTTGAGACTGATACAAAAGCTGGTGTAAAAAATACTGATGCCGGCCGGATTCGAACCATCTTGAAAAACTGGAGCTGACGCCATCTCAAACGTCCAGGTCGGCTCGAGGGTGGTGGGTCCGTGTTCGCGGATTAGGGGTATAAGGTGGACGGTGTGGTGGATCTCGGGGACGTGGAGGAAGTGGGATAGTTCGAATGTGTGGGACTGGGTGGTGGGGGCGTATGTCAGGAGGATGGGAACGGCATACACAGATCCCAGACCCCGCCGACCGATGCGGTGGTTTAGTTCTTTGTCGATGATATGGACGGGAACGCCGTTTTGCAGGAGGGTAAGCGCTGCTACCAGTCCAGCAGGTCCGGCGCCGGCGTAGGTTATCATCAGCACGAAACCTACGAAGGAAACGTGCAGACATACCACGAGAACAGGTGCGTATTGAGCTGACATAGCTGCTGCTGCTGCTGCTGTACTGCGAGAAGAGGTAAAGGATTTCTGGGTGGTGTGCAGAATGCCCCCCTTCAACGATGACCTCCTTCTTATACCACACAGCAGAAATGAGATCGCGGGCACCGGGGGTTAGTCGAGATGAATGAGCTGGTAGAGGTGGCATATGAGTGCTCGCGGCCAGCGCGTCCGTCGGGGAAGTACATGCGCCGAGTTCCAGCCACCCTCGTTGGCATCGCGTTCACGTCATCACTGGCTTGTGCGCTTACTCAGCAGTAATGCACTTGCAACGCCTGAGCGACTTTTCCAATGACGTCAAACGACCTTGAACGGGTTATCCTTGGGTTATCCCGTCACGATCTACCAAACAGTCGATTCAATGAAACGCCGGGGTTCAGTATAGTGCCGATCTCCTGTCGTGTCTTACCGAGAAACGATCTTCGACTGTCCAACTTTCACCACCGACCTCCGTCGGGGCTATCACATCGTGCACTCTTCCAACTTCGTTTCAATCGCGGTTTCTGTTCACCGTCAATGCCTCGTCCACACATAGCCGCGACGATCACGCTCGCGCCCTCCATTCATTTTCATCAGTGTGATAGGCTTCGTGACCTACTTTGAAGGACGGCTACCTGCTACGACTCGGATAACCTTCTTGGACCTGTCGATCGAGGAGCTTGAACTAAGGAGGCATAACAGGCCGCCTCGATCTACGACATTCGTCTAGCGTCCTCATGGAATGTCGAACGATAAGCGGGAAACAGGAGTATAAATGGGCGACAGCATTGTCGACGTTTGGAATGGTAGTGGTGCTTATGGACAACTTGGATTCGACGGGGGCAGGTGTGCGTTCATGAGCTGTGTGTCACGTTGAGTGAGTGGTTCCTATGGCGCCTCCAAGGTAATCCACGTCTGCCTCAGTTTCCTCTCTGCCTGACCTATCATTTCCCTTCCCTAGCTACTTTCCCGCCTTTTCCCTCCAAGGCGCTACTTTGCGTTAAGTGTGCGCCACCATATTCCAACTCTTCGCCCGAGAGGATCTGGTACGCCTCGGATCGAAACCGAGATGCCAATGCACCTCTTCTCCATCTCCCTGTAGCCCTTGAATCTCATACCAGTTATAGTCCCTCCCCGCTTACGAAAATGCTTCGAAGAAGATGACATTCGGGGGAGCGGGTGATTTTCTCGGGGCCACCCATCAAGTCGTTCAGCAGACGGACCAGGCAGCTACAACTGTCCTGCCTCGGCTCCTCCCCACTCGATCGCGGAGCTTTCGATTGGAATGGCATATGTACGTTCTTCAATTTTTTCACGGTCGACTGGTAGTAAATAGACCAGGTCGTTCCGTGGGGAGTGACAGCGCTTGGAACGACACACAACAAACCGACAGGACTCAGGAAGCTGCAAACTGCATGAAATATTTGCCGATTTTCCGTCGCAGGCTGGCGGAGAGATTCGGGATGATGCTTCCTCGAGATGTGGGGACGGCGCCACAAAGACGAGGTGATTGGGTAGGGTTGGTCGCCCTGGTGAGTGATGGCTTATCTTTCAATGCTGAGGTAGAAAATTGGACTTGGGAGATGGAGTTCACCCATGCGCCTACCTATTTATCTGCTTACTCCAGTTTCTGAATGGGAATGCCGTCATTTTTTTCCCTGTGGAGCACTTGCGAGCATGCATGTTCACACCCTTCGTTTTGCTGATGCCTCTTGCGAGCTGTGGAGTTGAGGGGCTTCTGTGTTCAAGACGTTGAAATAATGTGAGGACGCGGCCAGTGGCGTGGAGGCAAACTCTTGGGTCAGCACTACCCTTCTGGCTTTTCTTTTTCGCATCCCATATTGCGCATCTGATAATTTCGCATTTTCACGCGCTCCCACCTCTCGCCTGCGCATAATATTTCTTTCGTCGTCGTTGAGCGGTTGGTGACCATTTGATTTGGTACTCGGCCATCGCATTGCGCATCGCCGCATGTCCTTTGTGGTGTCACTCCGTTCTTCCCTCCTCAAGTTCACCCTGAGACGGCACGGCTCGGCGTCGCTCGGGTACAGAAGGCGGAAGCAATGCTTAATTTGAGCTCACTAAAGAAGCTTAAAGAAGCCTGAAGAAGCCCGCGTCACTCATCGACTCGATCAGAAGAATGCGCCCGAATTCAACTTCCGAGCCTGTAACAATGGGATCGAAGGCACACATGAGGTGCCGCGCGCGATTTTCTGACAAAGACAAGCACGGCAGAGTGAAACCTTTTTCTTCAATAGAAACTAAGCGATTCGCAAAGCCGAATCCGTGTAATCTGGTTCTTCAAGACGCCCGAGAAGACAGAAATGAAAAGAACTCATCCGACTTCAGTGATAGTATGTGTTGCGGTTATGCAGACTGACAAATAAACCCAGTGTGAGACCACAGAATTCAAACAAGCGGGTGGGGTTTGGTCGGAAAGATGCCTTCTTGTAAGATGGGCCCCTCTCAAATCATTACGGCCTTGCCTTGTGTTTTGCCTGCCTGTCCGTTTATCGTCATTGACAATACCGGTTTCCTTCCATTCGCTGATGGCGTTTTCCCTCCTTGAGCTCACCCTAAGCATGTTGCAAACCCACGGTACGCTCAGCAATTTGCAGATTCCGAATCGTCTGATGTTCTCCGGTCAGAAGCGGTAGCAATTTTTAAACTAGACGAAGACATGTCACGAGCCACGGGTTCGTGTGTTCACTGGGTGGCCGTCTTGTGTCTCGGTCAGCAGAAGGACGGCAAATACACCTCCGACTGCTGTAACAGGTGGTGCCGCGGCGAGGTGAGGCCTTGAGAGCTGACAAACAAACTGTGAGATCGCGAGGGAATGTAATTCGGAAAGAAAATGCACCCTCTCATATGATATCCTTAACACCTTCGTGGTCAACGGCTTCTTGCGCGAACCGCGGATCTTTTCAAACCTCGGTGGCAAGTAAAGGCCAGTCGTTGCTTTCCCATTGGCTGGGAGAAGGCTGACCACGAAAGTCGAACTCCGAAAAAGTCTACGTCCGAGGTTCTTTCTGCTAATCAGTGCGCGTGCTGCATCTATCAACCACCCCATCGGCCTCGTGCCCTCATCGCGTGTTCTGTATCTGACGCCGGTGCCCGCGTGTGACCGACGACCCGCTCGATACAAACGGACCGTTCGAGTCGTACTTGGATGTCAGAGTGTGTTTGAGGTTCTTCATCCCCTTCAAATGCCGCTACTTCGATGCTCCCTGCTCCCGTATCAAGTACTTCACCTCGCTCTATTCCCCCTCCGAGCCCTGCCTCACCACCGACTTCAGCACTGCTTTCCAAATCATAAAATTCCGGCACAGTCCATCTGTCTGTTATGCCAGACCCAATTGGGGATTCAGTGATGTGAGTGCGGCCCCGCGCGCCATTATCACTCTCCCAGGGCCCAATATCGATGCCAGCGCCGTGTTGTGGGGCTTTGAATCGAGATTGGACGGTTGCTCCCATAGCTATCTCATCAGCTAATCGACGATGCATTCGGGCTTCTGTTGATAGAATTGGGCACAGGAATGGTGTTTTTCGATTAATATCCGAGCCGAGGGTTTAGAAGGCATTGCTTACTATGTAGATTAATGAGTAGCTTCTGACTCATTATCCATGTCACAATATAGCCAACGGTGACACTGCGTTAAAAGGGTATAAATGAATATCGAGATACGCATGGACACTCTCGAATAAGTCGTGCGTACGCTGCGCCCTGAACAGCTTCGCTCGATCTAAATAGCATCAGATTTACAGCATTAGTGGCTATGACGAGGTCATTCCAAGTCAGCAAGCAGGAGTACATGACGAAGGAACGCTGGAGATTACCTGTGAGGATCACGAAGTATCCCAATCCATCATAGAGCATGCTATAAGATATAGGTTAGTCGCCAAGCTTTACAAAAGAATCTTGAAGTGAGGGGACCAACGAGTCAGCTAATTTGAAGATTCTACAAACACAGGTTCAGCTACGTGACGGGTGCCAAGGTACGAAAAACTCACGTCGAAGTATTCGATAGAGTGAGTTTATACTTGAGCAGATAGTAGACAGATATCAACGTCATTATAAGGTCATAGACGATCGATACAACATAGTAAAACCAGCCACCAATGTGGTGCCCGTCGACAAGTGTTGCAAGGCAGCTACAACGTAGGTCAGCTAGGCGTTTGCCAGGCAGTCAGGGCGAAGGTTGGGGTATCACGCACTCTCCCTACGATGAGCGGACCTCGTGTGAGCGGACCACGTGCGCTTGGGGATGAAGGAGAACACGCACAGAAGTGGAGTCAAATTCCGCTTGAGGGATGCTTCAGCCTCCGTCGAATGCGGAATATAGCAAACTCACGACTACGGTGGGCAAGATTTGAATACCATTGCATCTTTTGCTTTCTCATCAGAACGGCAAAGATAGTGGACGATTGAACATACTCCACACGCGACAAAATAAGCCACGATGACGAGGAAGCCTATGCTCGTGGACCGCCGAGAG
This sequence comes from Hydnomerulius pinastri MD-312, assembly GCA_000827185.1. NCBI lineage: Eukaryota > Fungi > Basidiomycota > Agaricomycetes > Boletales > Leucogyrophana > Leucogyrophana pinastri. The sequence goes on from KN839839.1 coordinate 997,085, forward strand.
AGATTGTACGTTCTGATTAGCGCCGGGCCGTCAGCGGCGGAAAGGTGGGCGAATTTCACAGGCGTACGAACCTGACGGCCATGATGCACTGGGAAACCATAATTTGGAGGACTATATATGATCCGAATAGATTCAATACCCTGGTTTTCCAACTGGTCACTGGGAAAACGTGCCCTTGAATATTGCTGGGAGTAGATAGAAACGCGAGCAGCTTTCGGCGGTGAACTTGCTGTAGAAGAAACCGATGTTGCTGAGAGTGAGCACTGATATGCTCATGATGCTGCTCGTAGTCAGTTTGCCTGACGACCTTCTGTCGAGGGATTGTGCCTACCGAATTAGGATGAAGAGGCAGAGCGAGACGCTTCATGCCATTGTTATTTCGCTTGCACGTGTATGAAAGAGCACTGCGCACGAACCTGATGTTCGCGTTGTTCCATTGCGTTGCATAGAACCTGTAGGCCGTTGGGAAAGTCCGGAGATAACTATCCACCTATCATCAGAATAGCGCTAGCCGAGAGCTATTCAGGGGTTCACTCAACTCGTAGGCAGCTATCGACGTTGACGCAACGCGGATGTACGCAGTGGTAAGGCTATGAGACATGTTGCATTATTTCTCTCTGCTCTTGGGAGGATGGTCGATGGCAGTCTGCAAAGAAAAGAGCATCGAAGGCAAATTTCATAATTGTGTCTGCTCTTGTGCAGTCAAAAAAGACGATGTGGACGAACTACACCCGTTTCCTTTTTAGGCAGAGGTAGTTGCTGATCCGATTTTCTGCTTTGTCAGCAACTGGTTGGTTGTTTTGAACCGGCTGGGACGTCGACTGTGGCGAACACGCACATCATCGCGGCCAGCGTGCTCGGACGCCGTGGTTGTGAATTGTCGTGGAGACGACCCGTTCATTGCTTTGTTGTGTAATTACACCCAAAACACAAGAAGCGCTCTCTCAAGCGAGTTGGGTAACATCAACAAACAGCTTCTTGGTTATCTGATAGAGACGTCTTCAGTAGGAACCCTGCAGAAAGTTACCGTCGATGCTGGGATAATGTGGCTTACCCCTTGCGAAAATGAGCCTATCAAGTCCCGCGAACCCGCGAACGAACTTTGGCGTGTACAGCGCTTTCACGGCGATCGCTCGACGGCCCGTCAAAGAGGGTAGCTGACCTCGACTAAAGGAAGGCTTCTTTCTCAAGCCGAAATTGATCTTTCTTCCGCAGCAGGCCGTTGTCAACGGTTAGCGCAGTGCGCAGAAGGCATTATTCGCTGATTTACCACTTGTTCCATCGAAATACTCGTGGTACATTGTTACCGCTGCTTGAATCTTCCCCCTTTGGACTATGGAGCCCCACAAATTATTAGAATATGCTAGCTAGGTAAGCCTTGTAAACTCCCCCAATGAATAACTGTCTTTGCCGGTCTATAAATAAAACTGATACGCCGTCTTGGGATTACGATTTCCTCCGCCACTTGCGCCGTCAATTGGTGAACTCATTATCTCGTGTTTGTTGAACTCTTCAAGGACACATCTTACGCCGAATGCCGGTACACAGCCAGTCGGCCGCCTGTCGGAGAGTTCCCCACTCCGAAAAAGACTACCGGATTCTTTAAGAAGACAGTCGCGCAGCAACAGTGAGCAGATCAGGTCCTCACTCGACCGTTCTCATCCTCAGGGACGATTGACTTGCTGAAAGATCACCTCGTGCAAGCCAATTACAAAGAATATGGCGGTGCGCAGGCACAGAAGCCTCTCCTCGAGCCTTTCTATAATGAGAATCGGACGAAAACCTTGCGCGCTTGAACTCTTTCGCCCAGCTTCTTGCGAAGGGATGGACAGACCTGAGCGGGGTTGTAACAGGTTCTAACTCGCGGCTCGCGCAGTATTCTCGGCAAGGGAAGCCGCGGAACATATTGTGCACACAAGCACTCTAGGGACGGGAATTGCTTCCTCGAGTGCCATCAGATTAGCCAGTATGCTGTGGGAGTGCGGAGAGGTGGTTGCGCGATGAGCAGCTTGCTTTGCTGATCACAAAGTCTCCCGCGAATGACCGTCTCCCCAGGATTGGTTCGTCCGAGTCGCATCCCGTCACATTTCTATAAAGTGCAGTTATGTTCCGACTTTAAGGTATTATGTTGGACCTGATAGGAATTACATATCTAACCGATGCAGCGCGTATCTGATAGGGACGAATGGATGCCTGTGACTGACAAATTGCCCATAAATAACGGAGCGAATGAAGTGTCCTGGGATGAATGATTCTTCTCTATAGAATAGGATATTGAAGTTTGTGGAACCACACAGTGATATTAAACATGAGCACCCAGATCCCCGATGTTGCAGAATTGGGCAAGAGGTTGCGGACTCATAGATGGCGCATTTTGCGTGTGATCAGTTTGGATGATTAGAAACCCGAACGCGATGCGAAGCCCATGACTCGCCCCACACGTCGGAATCGACGAGCAAATAACAAATATTAGGCGAGTACCGGATCTCTCGATCAACCGAGTCTCTACGCTGTCACTAAATGGCAGACGGTCAGCGAGCGGAGTCGTGAGAGTCTTGAAGCAAACATACCTGAGGAAGCGTAGAGTTGCAACTGGGTGAGGCTCGACCACGTCACCCTCAGTCGGTTTTGGTACGGATCGTATGGGCTCAGCTGGAGTAACGACTCTTCAGACAGTCCAATTGCTATGGCAGTCCGCGTGGCAAGCTGTGGGAAAGCATCAGACAAAGTGGCAGATCAGCCTCGACCACACGCACGTCGCTATACTGACGGAAACCTGGTGAGATTTGAATAAGCAAAGCTAGGCGAAATAGGGGCCGCGTACTCACCGTGCACACGATTGCTCTTGTATTCTGCCCACGCTAAAAGAATCGTGGCCTGCAAGGTATCGAGAGTCGGTTGATGGAGAGACGCAGATAACAGTTCCTGATGGACATGGTCTCTCGGTGCCTTGGGTTCTCATGTGTGGAAGCACGGTACCTTGGCATTGTCACAATAGGTTTCGGCGACAACCTGTGAGCCCCTGGCGACCACCTCAGGAATATCCGAGAATCTACGAGCATGTGTGAGGCATGAAGAAATCAGTCGATAAAAAATGGGATGTACCTCGCACCCAACGAAGCTATACAGTTGGACAACAGCGGCGTCAAAGTTTGGCGGCGAAACTTGTCGTATAAGTCGTCGTAAGTGAAGAAAGGGCACTGGGCACCCATGTTGCTGATGAACAGCTGTATAAACTGTGGCATCCAACTCCGTTGAGGCAACTGAGGGTGCGCGGGATCGAAGAGTTGAGACGATCTGTATTGAGAAGATTGGCTGGAATGCCTCCCATAGGCGTGACTGGAACTCGACGGAGCTGACCGATGGCCACTGTGACCTCCGGGGCTTCTGACATGCTCGGGAGGGTATGATTGATAGCGAGCATGACCGTCATTGTCGTGGCCACCTACTGGTGGCGAATACGAATTGGAGCGTTGAGAAGACTGTAAAGGAGTTTGAGGACTGCCATACGTCGCAGACGGCCCAGAAGAAAAATCTGGTGCACTGCTTTCACCCCTGCCGTGCCCCTCCTGGCCAGAGAACGCCGCCCTGCTGGCCGGGCGTGCATACGTCGTGGTGGTACTGGGGCCCGCAATGGCGCGACTGCGCTCGGCAAAGTAACGTTCTCGATCGCGAAACCTGCATGGAATCTTCGCGACTTTGCATGCTTCGCACTGCGTCTCCGGACTTGGCTGGAGACATTTGATCTTCTTCAAGCGACTATGAAGCATTGATCAGCGCTCCTGACGGTGGCCATGCAGGCGCAACACACTTACCAATTATCGCAAGAGGTGACAAGGCGGGGGCGCTTCTTGTGGCTTTGAGTTTCCTGGGGGGACTCGATGATAAACTGGAAGCCATCCATGGTATGAGGATTAATGGGTATGATTCGATGACGAAGGTAGGACAGTTTACATCCGCAACCTATATAGTACCTCGAGGCCTCTCATGTCACACTTGTAACAGCAAGTTGCCAGTGGCACCGAATAAATGTTGACTCAGATCAGCGAATCTGGGGAGTTTCAAACATTCCCACTTGCCGCGGTGCCCTGCAGGAGTCTTAAGCGATCATGGGTGAGCGCAGCATTCGTCACTTACTCAACCAGCCTCGCCCAACGGCCCATTAATCGATTTAGATCAGTAGTGCAAATCAAGTTAGCCGCCGGTGCATTAGTCAATCCGTAAATGTCCGTTTTCCTCTCTTGTTTCATGCCGTAAACGGGATTGTCAATCATGATGTTGAGATCTGAACTCCTCCCCAAGTCCACTGCACACAATCATTTGATGGTGAGTTCTAAAAAGCGCGGTTGCATGACCACGAGTTTGGTTGCTCACTGAGAATGAACTCCCCTACACGTCAAAGACTGGCCGAAAAGCAGGCAAGCCTAGGCCGCCTGGGTTTTTCCCGGACATTCGCTGAGTTTCGATAGGAAGCCAGAGCCCTCAGGAAGGGATGGGCTCAATCGGCCGACTTTGGGGTGAGTGGAAACTTCTGTTCGTATATGTCACTGGTTTCACACTGTTTCCAGATCCCCTCAACAGTGTTGCGACACAGCGCGATTTGCTGTGCTGACAAACTGATGGCGGCTTCAGTCCACGGCAACGAATGCCGACGCCCTGTCATCACTTCGGTGCGGCTGCGGCCTTTTCAGCTAGATACAAAAGCATCATCATTTGCTCTATGACTCCAGACTCGTGCACAAAACTAAGAAGCTTGTGTCACACCGATTACTCCAAACCAACCACAGAACCTTCGTGTCGTTGTTCCGCCAAGTGCGGGAATGCATCCGTCAGCAACTGTCCTCGGATCAATGCTGAATTATACCCGTATTTTAACAGCGTACTTACCCCACGTAATTTCAGCCCTCGCTCAGGGCCGTGTTGATATGTTCACGTCCATTTCGGCTCAGGATGACGCTACACAAAGTACTAAACTAGTGCGGAGAAGGGGCCTTCAGCACACAACAGAGCGCCGAGCGGCAACAACCGATTTACTCACTGAACAAGGATAATAATGTATCGACAATGAGAACCGACCAAATCCCTACAGAGTGCTCTATTGGTCTCGAACAGACCCACGCGTTTCTTGCGTGGAGTCTATAATGTGATCCTTCCCGACTATACTGCTTTCGTCGTCCCAGTTCAACTTAGAGGACCTGACGCTATGAAGTTCTTCGGCATCCTCCTCGCCTTCGTCAAGCCCTTCACTTGAAAAAAGAAGGTGCCGATGTACATCGCCATCATCGTTCTCTTGACCCTTTGTGGCGTTCGAATCAGCAACGGATCATAGTAACACGGAGATCTTGGCGTGAAGATAACTCACAGGATACCGATTTGGCCGTGCAGTGCGCGACCTTGCGTCCAGTTCGACATCAAACTCGCGCCCGGAGCCTGAAATGCCGGAAACACCTTCGCCATCAAGTTGTATCGCATTTCCATGTGCGTCCAGAGCAACGTTGGAATCCATGGTCTGGCGGTATTTGTGGTACGTAAAGAGTGCAATGCCTACGGACACAAGGTTCGGGAATGATGCTTTAGGTCGAAAATGAGGACAAACCACAAATTGTGATGGCCACGCCTGTAATATTGAGGGGAGTGAGTTCGTCCCCAAAAAACCAAGCCGATATCGTGATGGTCGAGACTTCCTTGGCTATCCCTGCTATTGACATCGGAAGAACACCAGCCCGTTGTATGATGCTTGCCACGAAAGCCACAAGTCAGCCTCGTGGCGAGCTTCGAGAGGGAACGTGGCGATCCGATACGTACTAGTATTCGCTCATGACCATACAGAATGCCGCGACACCGGGGGCCAGCAGCAAAACTGCGGTGTTAGTTGTCGACGCCGCGCTATCAAAAAAGGGGGACGCGAACACCCTGCCCCATCCTTCCCATATTATACTAATGACTGCCAAAGTGACACTCATTGTCGGCGACAGCCAATAGATCGTGGCAGGCGGATTATCAAGACCCATTGTCTTGTCCTTCATTAGAAGCTGGGTAAGACTCCAGCGAAGACCGCCGCACACGCTAGCGGTCATGACGAGCAAAAATCCAGACAGGACGAATGCAGTCTCGGAGGCCACCATTAACAATACGCCCCCAAAAATGACGAAGATCACCGCCACCAGGCGTTTAGAGAATTCCTCTAGTCGGAAGAGAAATGCGAAGGAGAGCACGAAGATTAGTGATGAGGATTTGCACATGGCTGACAGTTGGGATTAGCACGGTCGTTTACACTTGCTCAGCGCCGGCACACCCTCCTGCCAAGCGCGAGCAAGAGGGCGACGGTTGGCAAGAGCGTCGCAGAAAGAAAAACACGCACTATAGAAGGATAGAGTAATCGTCTTCAGAGAGACATTAGACAATCCAATATCAAGCCCTGTCGCCATGGCAGCTGGTACGGCTCTCGTTCTGAAAGGGCGTTATTATTTAGAACAAGCAGGGCACGAAGGGGAGTGTAATATTATTCGCATCCCAAACTCACCCATAGCCACGCAGTGTTGGTCTCTTGTCTGGGCAAAAGTACCGCGGATATATGGACCGCAGAACCGCTGCCAGTAGAAACTGGACGAGCATGTGAAGTGTCGTCACGAATAACGGATATGGGAAGGCAAAATGGTCCGGTGAAAACATCCACTTGTTATACACTGAGAGCACGGTCGCGAACAGAAACCTGGTTAGAAGTCGGTCAGCGGGCCAGACAAGAAGATGGAATACGGTTTAATGTATCCGTGTTGAAGAAATTGTGGTTATGACAGGGGGCTATTGCGAACAAACCATACCATGACAAAATGAAGCAGGCATTAATGGCTGCAGTTCTCCACCAGAGTCGCTTCTTTTCGTCCGAGGATGCGATATGGATGTCGGCGGTGTCGTCGTTTTCTATGTCCTGGTCTACATTCGTAAGGATTGGTTCGTGTGGTGAGGAATCCCCACGAATTTCGGTAGGACCATGACGAGCCATGGAACAACTTTTGACCATGTCACCGCCCGACAAGCGCGAAGTCACTGGCGTGTGAAAAACACGTGTACAAGTATTTTGGGATCCGTTTTGCAATTCTATTATTTCAAGGCAAACAGATTATTGATTTCCAGTCAGTCGGTGTTTATAATAAGTACGGCCAACGTGTAGCTAGAGTATGTACCGGAAGGGCGTGTCGCTCGACGTTACGAACAGCGGGGGCGCTACCCAGGACATTCTACCAACATGAAGGTGCGTGGCCGACCTTTTTACGGGTAGAATTCTTCGTACTCGCTGTCCCAGTCCACATTCCCCTCGTGGGCTCGAGAAGGGTGACCTCCCCAAACACGTCGAGTTCGCGTACGTGATATAACCGATCACTCAAGCTGGTCTGCAAATGGGTATGGATATCTGCAAAAGTGGATCAACGCCACGAAGGACCGGTAACTAAGCCGGTAGTTGTGGGCTCTGTTCCTCAAGTTCCCCTCCACTGGGCTCGGAGGGGACAGACGCGGACGGATAGTTCCGCCTGCAGGCACGACATAGTGTGGTGAGATGGCATGAAAAATTTCAGCGAGTGCGTGTTACATACCAGGTACGCCAATGATCGAATTGTTTCTGACTGAGATATTCTCGCCACTCGTCTTTCTTAATTTCTGACCTGAAGCGAGAATGCTGCAGTAGCTCTAGGTGGTGGAGAGCGTGGGGGTAACTACGAGGGAGGTTAACCCTGCATCGCGCATGAACATATCAGTACCAACTGGATAAATCGAGCATAATCCTGCTCTCTCCAGTATTGCAGGTACTCGAGGTAGTTGATAAAAGCTGGTTGATCGAGGATATTTTGTTGTGCCAGAGAGTGCAAGTAGAATGGATTTGCGAGAGACTGCACAAATTCTAACTCGAGTTCAAATCGTTCTCTGTTCGCGGCTCTGGCATCAAGGACAGGAGAAGGAGATTCTGCTGTCGCGACGGACATCTCAGAGATACTGAGAATCAATCAGGAACACAACCTAGAAGGACTTTCAGCGGTCTTTGTTAGGATCTAAAGCTGTTGCCAAACAATGAGTCACGTGGGCCTGACGCGTCAAACTCCTTCCGCTGGTGGCACCACTAATTCGTCTCCTACCACTAAACGCGAACAGTAGCGAGGTTCAAAAATCATGTCCGACGAAGACTCGAGTGGATGGGAACTTACAGAGTCAGATCCCGGTGTTTTTACGTGCGTTCATTCTGTCATCGAAGAGCGGTCACTAAACCCGGCTCTCGTGGCGAACGCAGGGAGCTCCTGAAATCCCTCGGTGTTCCATATATCGTTGACGATTTATACTCGCTCGATCCGGAAGCGCTGTCAGCATTGCAACCTCTCCATGCCTTGATCTTCCTCTTCAAGTGGCTACCTTCTACAAGCGATGAACCAAGCAGCACCGCGGGGCGATACGATACGGAATTTCCAGGCTTCTTCGCTCATCAAACGGTCAACAATGCCTGCGCGACACTTGCCGTCATTAATGCGCTCGGAAACATACCATCACTCCCGTCTGGACCTCAGTTGGCAGATTTGATGAGTTTCACCACTGGTATGGATCCGCAAACGTGCGGCATGGCAGTCACGAGCGCGGACTGGTTAAGGGAGGCCCACAACGCTCTCTCACCGCCAAGTGCGATTTCATTAGACGGCCTTGGTTTGCCAAGGAAGGCAGAAGATGCTTATCATTTTGTTGTCTACATTCCCATAATGGGGAGTGTGTACGAGCTGGATGGATTAAAGCCCTACCCAGTTCGCCACGGTAGTTATGAAGAATCCGGTGAGGGGTGGCTCAAGAAAGCAAGGCAGGCAACTTTAGTCTGGAGGTTACCGAAGCAGGACTAATACTTCCAGTTATCAGAGAAGTAATTGAAGATCGGATAGGAACCTATCCCACAGGAGCGGTACGAGCCCTCGCTTACCAACACTGACGTTTGAATTGAACTTATTATTTTATCAGCTTGAGTTTAGTTTGTTGGCTCTCCGGGATGATCCCCTCCCGTCTATGAAAGCGCAGTTAGAAGCTCTACAGCAATCAGGCAGGCACTCAGAAGCAAGTGAATTCGCCTTCAAATTTGGCAATGAAAACTCAAAACGCGAGCGGTGGGCTGTAAGTTACTGGAAACTGCCAAGATTAAAATATGCCTCACCGCAGTCTGTTTACAGTTTGAGAACAGCCTTCGTCGTCATAACCATATCGGTCTAGTGCACGCGTTGCTCGTCGGGCTTGCTAAAGCTGAACAGCTTCGACCCGCCACAGAGAACGCGAGGAAAGTGATGAGGGAGCGCATCGCGAGGCGGAGAGAAATGGGACTTGGGGAAATGGATGAGGATTAGCCTAGCATCTATGTTCGTGTCTTTCAGGGCTGTGCACATGGGGAATCATCCTAGCTCGGAATAGAAATCTTGACAGCTTATTCACTCCACTGTGTATTTTGTTCGAGCATTCCGTTCACAACGCGATGCCGTCCCATACCTGGGTCAGCTTCGTAAAGTTACCGTCTCATGATCAAATTGCCGCCCCCTCATCCCACGGTTGAGGTAAAGTCGTGTCTGACAGGTCTGCCAAGTTCCGAGACACTTGCGTCATCGACAATGACGAACAGTGAACAGCCCTCGACATTCTGGACAGCAGAACGCTGGGCGCCCGTACTGGGATCTCGTAAATGCCATGGTTCGGACCAATTCACCTCAGTTCAGGAACGCAGTCTACAATTTGGTCTGGGTTCATTTAAATTTGGGCAGTGCACACCGCACCCTCTGTCAGGGCGTGGTGGACGATACGATACGAATATTTCTCAGAAGAGTCAGCGCATTAGGTTCTAACGTATTGAAGAACCTTCACCGTCGATACCTCCCATGCACCTAGCCACGTGGCTTCTAGGAGTCATCTTCCGAAGTCCGAAGAAGGATCCGGAATTTCACACTGATTGTCCGCTAGCCTGTTCAGTGGGACGATCTACCAGGCTTCCTCCGAATCGCTCATTTCGATTGTGAACAGTGGTCAATCATCAGTTTATCAGACAAATATGTCGCTTAGCATCAGATCAACCGTCCAGTTGACGTCAGGTGTGTAGAATTTAGTGTAGTTTGCTCTGGTTGACTGATACATTCCTCGGAGGTCATGCGATGCCCCTCTTAGGGTTTGGCGTTTACCAGAATTACGACGCAAAGCCCTCCGTCCTTGAATCACTTAGGGCGGGTTACAGGTATGTAATAAGTCACTTAACGTTTACGTCCTCCGCAACTCGCTGGACCTGGAGCTTAATTCCCAATCGGTGATTATAGGCATGTTGATTCAGCGCAAGTGTATAGAAACGAAGCCGCGGTAGGTGAAGCTGTCAGAGATAGCGGCATTGAGCGAAGCGACGTGTTCATCAGTACGCACTATGACACTAAATGAAAGGGATGATGCTCAACCCGTTCTGCTCAAGCCACGAAATGTGTTAGCAAGAATCATGGGTACGACAGCACCCTCAAGGGTGTTGACGAATCGCTGGCAAGGTTTGGTTTTGGTGGGAGGGTTTCAATTTCAGCTCTTCGTGTCACTAACTTCAGTTCTCCGTGTTCATGTACACCGTTAATTAGAATATATTGACCTATTTCTCATACACGACCCCTTTTCTGGCTCTGAACGTCGTTTGGCTACCTACAAGGCCCTACTGGAGGCAGCAAAAGCCGGTAAGATCAGGACGGTTGGCGTATCAAACTAGTGAGGATATTTGAGTTTTACCTCTTCCCTCTCCATATATTCATAGCCAACCACAGCGGCATACATCATCTCGATGAAATCAAGCATGCTGGGCTGCCGATGCCCGCCGTCAATCAGATTGAGGCATGTCTTTTCTTTCTTTATTACATGCCAGTGAGGTAACATTTGTGCGTGTGTACAGCTCCATCCCCTATGCCAGCAACGTCCCATTGCGGAGTATTGCCGCGCCCACTCAATTGTTGTCCAAGCATATTGCCCGATTATTCGTGGCCAAATGAACCATCCTACCATTCAGGCGGTGGCAAAAAAGGTTTGCTGCAACAGTGTGCTCCCTAAATCACGGAACTGATTGTACATTTTCAGCACGAACGAGATCCAGCCCAAATACTTATCAGATGGTCCTTGCAGAAGGGGTGCGTTTTTAATCACATCTATCCATGTAGAGAAACCTTCTGGAGCCTTCAGCTATTGATTGATGTTCTCCCGCAGGTTTGTTCCACTTCCAAAGTCGGCGACTCCAAGCAGGATCAGATCAAATGCGGAGATCTATGACTTTGAGCTCGATCCAGATGACATGGCCCAGCTAGATGGTCTCGATAGTGGGAAGGCGGGAGCCGTCAGTTGGAACCCAGTTGATGCACCTTGAACTCCGACCCGATTATTGCGGGCGTTGAGACTCGAGGTGAGGCATCGTGATGCCCGTGCTTCAGGGCGCTCGCCGCCACCACGCCTTTGCATAATTATAGCCCATTCAGTATTCCCTCTTTTTGACGAAGTGTACACGTTATTGGCTTTGGTCTTGTAACGTATCCCCGAAACGTTGTCTCTATTACAGCCCTTTCTCCAGGAACGACCCCTAGCAATTTAATTTCTCTTATCTTGATGAACGGATGCGTACACGTCTTGCTTTCAGGTAGTGGGCGAGCCGAAGACTGCATTGACAAATCTTTTTCTTCAGAGCGGAGCCACTGGCGACATAGCGGTCTGTTTATATTCGAAGCGCTCGGTGACCTGCAGTCGGCTGTTCTTGGCCAGTTCTAGCTTGGGCTTCACAAGTGCACCACGAGGGCCAATAGTGATTCTTTCCAATGGAACCTGAAACATCTTGAGCGAGGAACCCACAGAAGCTATCATCCAACCAGTCCTAACCATAGTCGTCAGAAACGTGGATGTCATGATCCGTGATGTCGACCGAGATTGAAACAAAAAGCACCTAACCACTAGGTTATTTTCAGCTACTAGATTAAGTGTATGAATAGCAGACCGAGCAGCCCATGAAACTAGGTCAACACAGGTATGTATTTGGTTTCACGAGTGAGTTTGTTTATTCAACCACACACCATACCTTCAGATGCGCTCTGACCGGATGAAACTGTCGCCGAGAATGTCCTGGGAGAGTATGGGGACGTTTGCAACGCCCGAAACCCTTGATATCCCACCTGTGACCACAACAACTGCTGTATTTTAAAACGAGGTACATATGCTGCGGACCGGGATATTTGATTATCTGAAACCAGAGGTACTTCGAGGCTCAGGCTCCTTCATCTACTCCCGGAGGGTTATTTCGAAGTACGGGTGGAACCGTGGCGCTTGTAAAACTCGGAGTTGGGAAGAAAACTGGTCGGAAGCAACATACTCTTCGATATCTTCATGACCAAGCCTGTCAGCACCCGAAGATCCATTGGATCCGGCTATGTTTGCCCATACCCCAGTAGTAGGTACGTTCACCGATCAACTTGAGTAACGGATGTTTAACGACCGTCGAAGAGTGGATTTTCAAAGGGCGTCAGAGTCGGATGGGTGACCAGCGCAGCTTGGCGTCCTTGTGCTTCAAGTGCCTGGCCTTAGTGTCCAAACGCTGGTTGACAATAGCGTCTTGTAAGCCATCAGTTCATAGATGGAGCAAGGAAGTAACTTGAAGAAAGGCAAATAACCCAAAATTGCTATAGCACTTGTATAGCACCCGAACAATTCCCAGCAGAGTGTAATATTGCCCTTCCCCCCCTCACTGTCAACAGACGTCGACTGGAGCGGCAAGCTTATAACAGTTTCAGTTGGATCTAGTTCGCCCGCTTCGTCGGTTTTTCTTACATTGCTGCTCAGCGGGTTCCATCGAACTTCGACCTGTGTGGCAATGTCAACGGACGCGTTGACGCACTTTGGAGGACTTGACGAACTGATACAAGTCGTCTACCAAGGTTTCGATCGGTTTGTAGTGCTATCCCAGGTCAATGACTCCGCTTGGACGGTACATCTCGGCTTGAAGGGTCCCCAAGGCAGATGGTGGCGAGGTTCCTGGTCAGCACAAGACGTCGTGCAGATCGTTGTTCGTGTTGTGACTTGTTGAGTGGGGAGCAAACTGTACCTGCATGTTGACTTGTGCTCTTCTGCAGGGCTTGAAGGCAAGCACACAAACGCTAGAAAATTTTGCGGACAAGCTGTCCGAAACTTTTGTCAACGGCGAACTCTCTATTGGCAACTGGACGCCCGACAAAGGGGCTGAAATCTACGTGAATCTGGCCTTGACTCTGATCTTCTCATGATTCCAAGACGCGATTTGTTTAGCTTACTCTGGGACCCGCATCCAAGAAGCCGCTACATATACCCCTGGTGGAACTGTCTCCTACCGAGGCAGCGTCTCACGCAACTGCCCTTCTAAGTGAAGTAAGGATGGCGCAATATTTGTCTGTGACCTGTAGTAACAACTGATCTAGATTGCTCTTCAAGCCCGATCACGCAAGTGTCAATTAAATCCGCCAGCATTCTCTGCTGCCGCCACCGTAGGAGCGTCTCGCACTAGTTCGGGTACGTCGGAAACTCTATGGAAATACTTTATGAAGGCAAACCACAGTATTTAAGTGGTTCCCCCACATTCACCCCCGAGGAAGGAAGCTCGCGCCCCTGATCCTGCACCAGCAAAGTCCGCAGATCAGGAGGCTCAACGGAAGATTAAAGCTTTAGAGGCCGAGCTCGCGCAAGCCAAACAAGTGAAAAAGGCAAAAGGCAAATCTCCTTCTAGCGAGCCCGAACCGAGTGGGTTGCAGCAGTCCCATTTGACTCTTCTTTCACCTACTCACCTTCGGGTGCCCTGCAAATAGAACCGACGGCGTCTAGTCGACCCCCGAAAGGAGCTTCCCTGGCCAATCCCCACAAAAAGGCACGCAAGTACCAGGCTTTGGAGTTTGAGAGCGACAATGACTAGCCGGTAGCTTCGAGCTTTTCTTGGTTGCAGGACACGTATGCATCATGATTATAGTCCAAACTTACATAGCGTGACCCTGCTGCGGCAGAATGATTCGGGTTGCCTCCGACTTGTTTCCACGATCGATGCGGTAATCACCGACAATGTTTCTTGCTGCCACTTGTACAAGACTTGTCGGACATACATTTCCTCGTGATTCCTTGTCGATATGTAGGTAGCCCACCAGCAACGAGCAAGTCGCAGTTTGACTCAGACCTGTGTTCCGGAACTGTTTGTGGGGTCAAGTGGGGGACACGTACATAAGTACTTAGATCCGCTGAGCAGACAGGCGCTAGTTATAGTATCCGACCAACCGAGACCGTACCCGAAATAGGATGGCGAATTATGGCTATAACATCCCCGTTACACGTTTGCAAAATCATACAACGTTCCTTGAAGACTGCCTCCCGCAAGAATACCCTTGACCTTTCACCACCATGTCCTATTTTCCTACTGTTTTGCCTGCCCAGCAGCCGCAGGGAAATGGCAGTAATAACGGGCTCAGTGTAGAAACCATGTTTTCTCAGATCTTGGGTGCTGTTCAAAAATCTGTATGTGCTGTATGGAATTAAGGCAAAGGAGTCTTGTCTGACAAGAAATCACATTCATAGCAAGTGGAGATATCAGAACTTCGGCAAGAATGTGCAGACTTGCGACAAGCCAATGCAAGCCTGGAAAGACAGGTCCGAGAGGGTTTGCAAGTGAGTCCACCTCGAATATGGCCGGAATCCGCCAACTGAGCAATTTTTACCACTAGAGTAACAATGGCGGTTACAGCAATGGCAGTCGTATCCCTGGGACACCCGGGTTCATGACGCCAGTCCCTGGGAGCCCCCAACTTCGGGCGAAGTCCCCTTTCCTTTCTCCCCATAGCATTCCCTCTCTCGCCGTTCCGCCGTCCATTCATGTCCCCTCGCCATTAGGAGACAATGCTTTGACTGCATTCTGCCATCAGCGAGACATCCCTGGGTTCTACGTTGTGATTCCCGCTGGAGGGGCTGGCACTCGTCTGTGGCCACTATCCCGAGAGGATCACCCAAAATTCCTCCTCGACCTCACTCTCAAAGGAAGATCCCTGATCCAGGCAACCTGGGATCGACTATTACCCCTTTCTTCTCCCCTACGTACAACGGTTGTTGCCGGGCCAGGCCACATCAAATCAATCCGCGACCAGCTACCTGACCTCCTCGCTCACAACCTTTTCTGCGAGCCTGGGCCAAAGGACTCCATGGCTGCTATAGGTCTTGCTGCTGCCGTGCTGGCCAAGCGAGACCCTAACGCAATCATAGGCTCCTTCGCCGCCGACCACATGATCTCCGGCGATGATGCGTTCCTCTCGGCTGTTGCTGAAGCAGTTGAGGTGGCGAAGAAAGACTATCTCGTAACCATTGGTATCGCACCATCACATCCGTCCACTGGATTTGGCTACATTCGTCTCGGCGATAAGCTTGGCATGAAGGAGGCTCCTAATGCGCGGCTTGTGTCCAGCTTCAAGGAAAAGCCAGACGCGCGCACAGCCGCTGCGTACATTGGAACGGGTAACTATCGATGGAACGCCGGTATGTTCGTGACGAAAGCGACTGCCCTTATGGACCTCCTGAAGGACTACAAGCCCGACCTGCATGATGGACTACAGAAGATCGCGGAAGCTTGGAACGACGAGGCACGATGTCAAGCGGTGTTGGCTGAAGTGTGGCCCAACCTCGAGAAGATCGCCATTGATAATGCTGTTGCCGAGCCTGCAGCAGCAGAAGGAAAGGTTGCCGTTGTACCTGCCACTTTTGGTACGCCACTGGTGCCTCTTGACGGATTAAGGAGTGAATACTGATGCCGTGACTACTTAGGTTGGGATGACGTCGGAGACTTCTCTTCTCTCGCAGACCTTCTCCCCGCCGAATCCAATCAACCCCGTGTACTTGGCGATGGCAACCTGGGTAAGTATTCTGCCAGATGTTATCAGATATCGGACCCAATTCATTAACCCGCGTGTTCTCTTAGTCCTTACCGAGCAAGTAGCTGGCGGGATTGTCGTTCCAGGATCGGGACGCCTGATTGCCTGTCTTGGAGTCGACGATCTGGTCATTGTCGATATGCCCGACACTCTCCTTGTCACCACCCGCGCACGATCCCAGGAAGTGAAGCGGTTGGTGAAGAAATGCCGCGATGCGGGATGGAAGACTCTGCTTTGAGCCATGGACTTACTTGATTCGTGATTGCACTTGATCTCCTGATACTGCGGTGTACGGGTTACCTCTTGTTGCATGACTTCTAATCCTTCTATCTCAGACAAACAAGCACTCTTTCTCTCATCTCCTTTCTCTGACATTTTTGTTCCTCTCGATATAATACCACTCTGACACTCACCTTAATTTTATTGCACGTTTGGATAAAGTAGGAACGATTATCTTCCTACTATCTATCGGTTTGCCTCAGGGAGACTACTGCACGTTTGTTGTTCACTGTTAGCCCGTCTACTACCATATCACTGTTCCTTGTACTTGCACCTTGTCAGGCTTGTCTTCGTGATGGAATCTGCAATTCTTATCTCACTAGTAGCTCCCTCATATCTGGTTTGGCGTTACCGGTGCCCAAGCTATGGCAGCTGTCTCGGACACACCGACCGACGACTCTGGCTCCAGATATGTAACTGCGGGTCGGTTTCCTGCGAGTCTGTGACTACTTAGTAAGTGCTTGGTTGTCTTCCGTACCGTACAAGTAAGCACTCGAGTACTCTATCGTATGTCCGAAAGTGATCCGTTCGACAGGGCAGGAGCTGATTTCACTATCGCCGCCCAGCCAATCTCCCGCAACAAGCATATGATTATACCGCGCTGAGTCAGAAAACGACGTCCGACAGCGGACCTTGTCAGCAGTGTCAGCACTTTTGCTTCCTGCGCTGAGTGTCATTGTCCCTCATTACCCTCTCTACTGAACTCAGGCCAATGTTGAACGCAAAACAGACGTTGAGGTTGGTGCCTCGCGCAGGCGCTCGCTGCCATCCCGCACGGTTAGTTCGTCGGGCGCTAGCAACGCCTGCTCCTGCTTCCTTCGATGGCTCGTTCGTCACCGGAGAGAGCTCCTACTATGCCGAGGAGATGTACAAGCACTGGAGGCAAGATCCCAAATCCGTGCATGATTCGTGGAACGCATACTTCTTGGCCATGGAACGTGCACCACCTCGCACGAAACCTTCGCAGTCTTCTCCAAGTCTCGTTGCGACTCCAACAGATGGCGCACCGGCACTTTATGGCAACGGAAATACAGAGCTGGGGGATCACTTAAAGGTACGTACCTTAATTCATGTGTGTCTGGAACGAGAAACCGATTTTTGGGAAGGTACAACTGCTCGTCCGGGCGTATCAAGTTAGAGGTCACCACCTTGCGGACCTTGACCCCCTCGGCATCCTTGACGTTGACCTTGCGGATGTACATCCCCCGGAGCTCGAGCTTAGTCATTTCGGTTTCTCTGAGCGCGATCTTGACAAGCAAATAGCTCTGGGGCCTGGAATTTTACCTCACTTCGTGGGCGAGGGGCAAAGGTCGATGCCCTTGCGAGAGATTATTGCCACTTTGAAGCGGATATACTGTACGCCCCTCGATTCTCATCCATGACTACGATTGAGCACCTATTAGGTGGACCGATTGGCATTCAATATGTGCACATCCCCGATAAGGAACAATGCGATTGGATCAGAGAACGCATCGAAATCCCGAAACCATGGGACTACACGGTTGAAGAAAAGCGCATGATTCTTGACCGTCTCATCTGGTCCGAGTCTTTCGAGAAGTTCATTGCGACCAAATACCCTAACGAGCGGCGCTTTGGCCTCGAGGGGTGTGAATCCCTCGTTCCCGGGATGAAGGCACTCATTGACCGCTCAGTCGAGAACGGCGTCAAACATGTCACGATGGGCATGGCGCATCGCGGGCGTTTGAACGTTCTTGCCAACGTCATTCGGAAGCCCATCGAGGCCATATTAAACGAATTCGCAGGATCTGTCTCAGAGGATGACGTACCTGCCGGGGACGTGAAATACCATCTTGGTGCAAACTATGTCCGTCCTACCCCTTCCGGAAAGAAGGTTTCGTTATCGCTGGTTGCGAATCCTTCCCATCTTGAAGCCGAGGACCCAGTCGTTCTTGGAAAGATCTACGCCATCCAGCAGCTTGAGAGCGATGCCGCAAAGCACGACTCTGCGATGGCGGTCCTCATACATGGAGATGCTGCCTTTGCAGGGCAGGGCATTGTCTACGAGACCATGGGTTTGCATAACCTCCCAAACTACGGCACTGGTGGAACTATTCACTTGATCATCAACAACCAAGTGGGCTTCACGACCGACCCGCGCTTCGCTCGTTCCACTCCGTACCCATCTGACATCGCCAAATCCATTGACGCTCCAATATTCCACGTTAACGGCGACAATGTCGAGGCCGTCAACTTCGTCTGCCAGCTTGCCGCTGACTATCGTGCCAAATTCAAGCGCGACGTGGTCGTCGATATTGTGTGCTATCGCCGTCACGGCCATAACGAATCCGACCAACCGAGCTTTACCCAGCCTCGGATGTACAAGGCCATCGCGAAACAGCCTACGACGCTTGAGAAGTACACCGATTCTCTGATTGAGCAGGGCTCATTCACGGAAAAAGACGTCACAGAGCACCGCGAGTGGGTTTGGAATATGATGGAGAAAGCGGCCGAAGGAGCGAAGGACTACGTCCCTAATAGCAGAGAGTGGCTTTCTGCATCTTGGCCCGGCTTTCCTTCCCCGAAGGAAATGGCGGAAAACGTCTACCCCAGCCGCACCACCGGCTCGGATGAACCCACTCTTAAGCGCATTGGCACGGCCATATCCCGCTTCCCAGATGACTTCACCCCTCACAAGAACCTGGCGCGCATCCTCGCCAACCGCGGGAAAACCGTAGAAGAAGGACGAAGTATCGACTGGTCGACAGCTGAAGCGCTGGCGTTCGGATCCTTGATGCTGGAGGGCACTCACGTGCGTGTTTCCGGTCAGGACGTCGAAAGAGGGACGTTCTCTCAGCGCCACGCAGTGGTACACGACCAAGTTAACGAAAAGCAATACATTCCTCTCAATGACCTCGGAGCGGATCAGGGCCGCTTTACCATCTGCAATTCTGCCCTGTCGGAATACGGCACCCTCGGCTTTGAGCTTGGATATTCTCTTGTATCGCCCAGTTCCCTCACAATTTGGGAAGCACAATTTGGCGACTTCGCCAACACCGCCCAATGTATTATCGATCAGTTCATTGCTTCTGGAGAACGCAAATGGCTTCAGCGGACAGGCCTGGTCCTCAATCTACCACACGGTTTCGACGGTCAGGGACCCGAGCACTCCAGCGGACGACTCGAGCGATTCCTACAGCTCTGCGACGACCATCCTCATATCTTCCCTCCTCCGGAGAAAGTTGCACGACAGCACCAAGATTGCAACATGCAAGTCGTTTACCCGACGTAAGTCTACATGTTTGTCTCATGTTATCATTCATTGACCACTTTTTAGAACACCTGCAAACTATGTACGTTTCCTATATGTCCTCTACACCTGTGTTTGCTCACTCTTGTTAACACGTAGTTCCATGTCCTCCGTCGCCAAGTCAACAGTGACTTCCGAAAGCCGGTAGGTCTCCCAACATAACGGAGAGGATGTTGACTTAAAAATGCTTTTCGCCAGCTTGTTCTTTTCTTCTCCAAGTCACTCCTCCGTCATCCTCAAGCACGCTCGGATCTTTCAGAAATGATAGGAGATACAGAGTTCCAACGCTATCTTCCAGAGCCTCACCCCGATGGTTTTGAACGCCCAGAGAACATCAGGCGCCATATCCTCTGCACTGGTAAGCGCGTCAAGTACATATTGTTGAAAACGAGATACGATCTTGTCGGTTAGGCCAAGTGTATCACGCCCTTGTGGGCGAGCGCGATAGGAAGGGGATTAAGGACGTTGCAATCAGCCGAATCGAACAGCTCTCTCCCTTCCCCTATGACCTCGTGAGCACTACAGCAAGCACTTCTTCTGTAACAAAACACTGACCGTTCTGGACAGTTAACATCCCATCTCGACAAGTACCCCAATGCAGATTTACTCTGGTGTCAGGCGAGTCGAGGCGGGCAACTCGTGCGGTAATGAAGATGCTGAAAACATTTTTGCACAGGAGGAGCCTCTGAACAACGGGGCGTGGACGTACGTTGGTTCGCGACTGCGCACCGCAGCAAACGAGACGGTGCATCACAAAGGCAAACATCCTCTTTATGCAGGGCGAGATCCGACAAGCTCCGTTGCAACGGGCTGCAAGGTGAGTTTCCATATCGCACGGAACCAGAATTGGAGAGCTCTGTGCTGATGTTGGGTTGAAGGCACAGCACCAGAAGGAAATTGAAGCCTTGCTTGCTGCTGCGTTTGCGTGATTTCATTGTCGATATCTCAGTATACAACATAGACCTGGTGGCGTTGTAGAAAAATTTTGTTCAAACTATGCTGCCTCCAATTTTTCATTTCCGTGAGTATGGCTCCGACACAGAAAGAAATTTGCGCTGCGAGTAATCCTTTCCTCACCTTAGCCTGCCCGTGCTACCACAAACAATGAATGAAAGTATTTGGTGTGAAATCAAGAGTGATTCCAATATGACGGATTCCGTTAATCGACCAAGCCCACCGTGCAGGTAGCGGCGCATTATGGTACATGACAAGGGTATCCTCAGGGCCATCGAGATTTGGAGCAGAAGGACCGTCACGATCTCGCCTGCCTGTAGCCTTCAGCCTGCATTCGCAATGGTTTAGAAGCCTCGGAGAGACCAATTGTACAAAGCCTGAGGCACTGACGTCATTCACACCTTTCCTTCTGAAACACCTCCATGAAACCACCGCTTCGTATTTCATCAAAGTTCCGTCGGCAACTACCCTGGTGAGAAGGGACGGTCACACCCACACGACTGGTAATAGTCCTTCAGAATCGGGGACTCGGAGATGAAGGTGATCTACCGGCGAGAGTCCTTCCTACGTCACTGATCTCACCAGAAGTTGGGAGACGCAGTTGGGATCAATCGAGTTGCAATCGCATTTGGAGCAGACTGAGGTAGTTACGCACCTTGTGCAGAAACACAAGTCTAGCGGGCTGTGTGGGCTTGTCTGTCAGCAGAAACAAGGTCAACGAACTGTTATGGAATGAATGGAACACCGTTCCGTCGCTTCTTGATGATCGTCAGAGAACAGCGAAGCGAGGACGTCCGGTGCCGTAGTGTGCTGCCAGTATAGTCCGCAGGCAGTGTCATGGAGCTTTTACAGCGGTCAGAACCTTCCAGCTCCTTTACTAGCAGGCCCGGGTGTTCGTCGTCAATGAAATTGACGAGTCTCAGCCTAGCCACAACGACAAGAACGAATTTGAATTCAATGCTTCGCATATCAACAAAATGGCATATGCAAACTGCAGGGGTCGAAGTCGGTGTATGACGACGCCGACATTCCGCATACGGCAGCAAACCTTGGGCTTACCCTTTATGTCATCGGCGGGGGCGGTAAAATATTGGCGACAAGAACGCTCCGCCTCCTGGGTGCCTTTGTTGCCTAATCCAGGCTGCTGATGGGGATGATGCTATCCTGGGGGAGGGACCCTAGTGAATCTAACACTATTTCACAGCTGTTCCACATGGCGCACAACACGCAGCTTGATGTGGTCTGCAAATAATTTACGTTTACTGGACTGCGCTATCTAAGTATGAGATGGTCGGTCGTGAAAGGGTTCTTGCCACATCACCCAAACACATCCCAGGGTAGTGGACCCTGATAAACTTCTTTGGGGTCGTCCGGACACCATTCTAGGAGACCACGCATCTCTGGTGCGGAAGCATGGTAGGGATGAAACCGTAAAAAGGGATTTCTCCCTCGCCTTTTGGAAAGGAGGAAGTCGTGGCAGCCGTAAACGTCAAGGGTGTAAGGCTTGTAGCCGTTTCTTAGCTATGTAAACCACAATGATCACGGTGTCAGAGTTAGGCGTAGGAGGTAATCTGTCGACCCTTACCTCGCCTTCACGAGCTGCAACAATCTCGTCACCAGACGCAGGAGGCTCAAGACCAATGTAGTGAAAGAGTGGTGCAGGAAACCTGAGGGCCGCTCGATGGAGTTCCTCGAACCGTCGTTGTTTCATCTCGTAACCAACTATAGTAATGTGAGACGGGTATTGTCCAGTGACCTCGTGGAACCGTGCGATGGAAAACAAAATATTCTCATACGAGTCGAGAGCAAACGTTTCAGTCGTTGCACGAGGGAATGGTAGGGGGGCACCAGTAGATGTAGCAGTGTGGAATAAATTCATGCTCAGTGCCAGTCGCATGTACGACTCTGCCTCGGTCGTGGTAGATTGCAGTCTGGTTTGGCCACTGAGAACGGAGGTAAAATATCAGCATTTCTTGACTATTTAGAGTAATCCAGTCGCTCTGACCCACTGAACACAAGCAAGGAGTTTTCGTCTTCCATTGCGAGAGATGCTCTAATAATGATGAGCTCGAGCGTCACAAATCAAATTAATAAGGCCTACCCATGTTTGATATGATCTACAAACGCCGATATCCTACCTCCACCCTTCTGATAATCCTCGAGTGTCCAGAAGTCCTCAACAAGTGCCTGCTCTGACTTCAAGCCAGACCATATGGCGTGACCAGGTACTACGATGAGGTGAGACAGATGCTGCAGTGTCTCATCTCGCTTTATCGTGGCAATAATGCTGGCAGGAGGTGCGTAGCTGAGATAACCATCAGATAAAGGGAACGTTGGGGTTGAAAAGATGAAAGCAAGGTTGTAGAGGAAGGATATACATCCAAACGCAGCCAAAAGTAACACGCCAAGATTGGTGAGCCTCGAGCGTCCACGAAGAGACCGAACCCCTGCCCGATAGTCTAGTGTTGAAAAAGAGCGAGAACGACGCCTATCATACTGGAAGACTCCACGCCTGGTGGATGAAACAGAGCTCAAAGCCGGCGATGGGAGCATTAGAGGTGGGTTTCATTCCACGAAGCCAAACAATAACATGAGGTGAGATTGTTCAAAAAAGGAAGGCGACGTGGATCGCAGGCACCTGGCAGCTGCTGCGGCCGCTCTGAAGGCGACCAGTTGGCGACCAGCACGGGACAAGTACAACAATCCAATGAGGCCCATGCATAGTCAGTATTATTACCCGTGTCGGAGAGCCACCAACGAAGTGCGCTACATACTTCACAACAACCGACATCCACATGTAAAAAAAGACTGGTTGACCCACTTCGAATACTGCGGCCTTACACATGTGTGCACCGGGAAGAACCACGCCCCCGAGAGGTCCACCGAGCGCGCGCTGGTTCCACAGCGTATCCGAGGCAGCGGGGTATGCTACAAGTGTCAAGCACTGCGGATATATAAGAACCAGATGTACGTTTCATACCCCTCCTCGGTGGCGTCCCACACTCTGGCTTTCTCTAACATTACACGTACCCCCCTATTACTCTCGTAGCTGCTTCGATATAAGTTTTCTGATAGACCCTCCCAGCCCTCCAAGCACTCCCAGCACCTCCTGCCAACTGTGAAGATGGATCATCAATGTAGCGTCGGAATTTGCCAGCTTCCCCGAAAGAATTCTTCGATGTGGCGTAGCCAATGTTTCATGACGAGGAATTGCCCGTCGGGCCCGTGGTAATTGAAGAATATAGGATCGAGTGGTTGCAGACACTCTTGATAGGCGACCTTCACTACTGGCACGAGCCAATAGGACGGCGGAGCATGTGTTCATGGTGAGCTCCTGATTCATACTAATTTGCGGATAATTGTGGACCGTTTAGCCAACTTTGGGGCCTTTGATGGAGCACGAAATGAAGCGAGATGATGCGTGGGTCGTCCGCGGAGTCGGTCCGTGGATCTTTCGGTTTTGTGCCGCGTGGGCCTCAATGCGGGAATCTGTGAGCGAGGACTAGCGCTCATGGATCTGGAGGAGAAGAGGAAAAAACTGGGTCTGTTCATTGTGCTGATCATTTGGGGCTCATTAAACGCAAGCTTGTGTCGCCACGCCGCGAAGGGGATTCGAGGCAGTCCACGGTTCTTCAGACGCTGTAGCCTTCCACGCTGTCTCGATAGAACGGTGTCGAGCTTATCAGCAGTGTAAGATACCGGAATTTCCGGGCAAAAGGTGTGACGACGTTCTTGGGTATGGCAATATCATTGCTCCGGAAAACACATTATTGAGCCGATGGTTTTGTACATTATACGCTATGCAAGATTTTTTGGTCATGCTATGAAAGGTCCATGCCAGCCACCTGGCGTCGCATGATATGCGATCCAGTCCAACGGACGGGGTCCGCAAAGCACTCCGAGCGAGTATATCGGTAAGCCTGATCGTCTGAAAGGGGGGGTAAGCCAAAGGCGCGAACTTAATCGATAATACACGTACCAGCATCACCATACCGCGGAAAAGGCTCGAATCCATCCGCTCGTCCTGCCTCTGGTGGAACGAGCCAGTGGTGTGCAGGGATACTGCTGCTAACGCGAGGTTGATTTGCTCCTGGCTGCCGATAAGGTTTTTCGGCTGCGTAGGAATCAAACAAGTGTTGAAGGCATCGTGGCGAACTGCGCTCACCAACTCGGCCGTAGGCATCTCCAGCGCCTCGGTCGATTTGTTCATAATGAAGTTGGTTGCTGTAGTGTCCGTCACGGGGGATGCGTCGCACACCTCCGTACCCTTGATAAGGTCCGACGGATTTGACGCGATTTCGAAGGTAGGCAGTAGAATCAATGGCATCTAGAATGGAAAAGCATTAGTGAGCTTGCACCGAAAATGCACCAGACGACGTACGGTAATGTTGTTGTTCAGAGAAGGCCTGTTGTCGAATGTTGATGGGTGCGGTATATGGGGGTATATAATTATCTTGTATATAACGCGGGCGTTGCAATTGCTCGGTGGGTACGAAGACTTGTTGTTGATGTTGATTAGACGATGGTACATAAAATATAGAATCTGATTGGTGGAACTGATGGTGGGCCTCCATGGCTTGAGTGTCAAATCGGAACGTGTCGTCGACAGAGGATATAGGTGAAGGGGTGGCAGCAGAAACGGGAGAAGGGTTGCTATGCAAATTATCGGGGCCAAGGGACGCATTATTATAGCCATTGAACATATTAGAGAAAAATGGTTCGAGGACGTCAGCGCTGGAGTAGAGCGAGTTAAGGTGAGATTGATGCGGGACCGAGCCTGAAGCGACCGACGATCCAACGTCACTCGCTGAAGAAAATCCGTCCGAAGGGGATGGGGACGGCCCGCCAGAATGCAAACTAAGTGCGTCCGACCTGTCCACCGCCCTATCTGGCATAGGTAGCGACGATGACCAGTTGAACGAGGTTTGACTCAGTTGATCCGATGGAATATTCGGATCCGGGGATGTAGGAAGGGACGAATTAGGGGATGTAGGAATCAAAGTCATCGGCGGCGAAGTCAGAGCAGAGACCATATCGTCGAGCGGGTCCGTGCTTTGTACCCCCATCGACGTCGACGCTTTCGCTGAAGCGGACGACCTGGAGTTGCGAATGACAAAAACGCACTCCTTCCCACGTGCCTGGCATTTGCTGCATGGCTGCTGTAGATCACACTTCACTTTGGAGTCGGCACATGCCTGACAAGACCGTCGCCTCGTGCGGTTGGCATGGGACCTAGAACCACGGTAAGGACAAGAAGGACGAGAGTACTATGAATCACTCACGGATCTCCGCATGTCTTCTTATGTCTCGTCAACAAATCGCTGCGGGTAAACTGCGCTTCACAGGTCTGAAAGGAAGGGTCAGACATCCAGTGCGCTGAGACAATGCTGCGGTTGCCTACATCACAGCGATGCAGCCTCTCGCCGGTGTCTGTAGATCAGTGGCGTGAGCTGCCAGCACCCGTGACCATTCCGAAAATGTGGACTTACGGGTGCGTAGGTGGCGGTTCAGGTGAGTGGTGCGAGTAAATTTCGCGGGACAGTGAGGGCAGAGTTTTGTCTGCGGGAGTACTGGAATATTGCCCTTGTGCGAGCGCATCTTAGATATCGCTCCGTCTTTTCGATATTCAACGAGCGTCCGAGCAGGGGGCGGCGTTGCGGACGAAGCAGAGGGTTCGGTGGAATGACGGGAAGTCGTTGAACCACAGGCCATGGTGAGATGCTAGCAATGTCAAGCCAAGAAGTTTAAGGACTCGAAGGTCAACCGGGCCTCATATTCGAGACGGAAAGTACTTTATACATTGGATGTCAATCTCCTTTCGCCTTCAACTCCGATGTGACTGTTTCGTAAAAGGTATCAATAACGACCACTATTTTGCAGGCCACTAACCTAAAATCTGATTTCCCATGCCTAGAAAGGTAAAGATAAGCTTTCGACAACAGTGATCGTAGGGGTCAGTTTAAGGTGAAATTGCGACACAAGACATATTTTTTTTGACATATCACTATGCCATCAACTGTTTTGTCTCTGCCACCTGAACATGCAAAAGGACGTTCACTTGCGTGACTCTGTCGGGGCGATTCATTAGCTGACTAAGCTGATCGAAGTCCCTTTCCGCGTGTTAGGAAAACTGACCGTTAGTCCTTGGAGCACGCTGATCGACAGGTCGCACAGCCCTAGGAGCATATGCAGTCCACCCAGATGAGGGTGTTACTCATGGACATGTTGGCAGCATTTCCACGGTTACGTCTAAGTTATCCAGGTATCGCTGATATCCAATATGTGATCCTGCCAGTGCAATCATTGTAGCTAAGCGGAGGTCTTCCACGCCCCCCCTTACGGCCGAAACTCCTGCTCTAGTGCCCATTGCACCGCTTGCTCTACGTCCTCGACTTCGTGTGTTGGGCGATGGGTAGGAGGGCCCTGGCGAGGGTCGTAGACACCTGTCCGAACTAGAATGGACTTCCAACGTGCAGCATTTGCGCCTGCTATGTCTGATTCTGGATTGTCTAGACTTCACGTCAGTAAACTTCAAAATATAGCGAATGACCTGGCGGGCAACGGATCCCGGACGCACCCCCGACCATGTACCTGGTTAAACGGATTATACAATCGTTAGCTTGTCACGAGGATTGTCAAGATGTTCCGGAGTTTGTACCAACACCGACGATTCAGAAGAATTCCCCGATAAGCGATGCCTCAAGATATTCTCCGCGAACTTGTAAGTAGCATCCGTCGGTTTTCCAAATTGGGTAAAAGGGTACGGCGCGCCTGTCAGTGACTGCGATGCGCTCAGGTTATCGTACTCCGTGCGGTAGCGAACGAGCGCTTTTACCTTGAACACGGCCTGGAAGGCTTCTTTGAATGCGCCCTGACCCATTCGTGGTCTCTCAAAATCTGACCTCCATATGAGGTCTGGATTGCAGAAAATTAAGTCCACCGATTTTCGCGCGTGATCTGGTACATAGGGACCGCCAACAATACCACCGGACTGGATCACATCGCACATTATTTGGATATCGAGGGCCCAGTTTCGAGGATCATGAAAGACAAAGATGGCGGCAATTGGGGTTTTTGAAAAATCAGTTATCTAAATGAGACATATGAACGCGGAGATTTTAATCAAATGAGTTATTGATCTGAGATGCTTAATGGGATACCGACCTTCACTGATGCCCGTTCTTCAATCGTAAGTGTGTGAAGTGGCCATACACTATCGCCAAGTTGAGAAGCAGCGAGAGGCAGACAAACGTACAGTGACTCACGAAGGATTCCAGGCAAGCACATCGAGGGTGTTGTAAACCTGCTTGAAACCGTAGCTGTCCACGCGCAACATCAGAATTAGCATAACGGCATGTCGACCGTGATAACTATTACCCTTGGGCAACTTTACGGAGCGTGTCGCCCCTGCCACCGAGTACTAATACCGGACATTCGACATATTGCTGTACGACGGATTTTAATACCGTATGAGCCTGTATATATTGTTCTGGGTCGATCTGCTAGGCTCTCGGTCAGTGTCGCAGGATCTTTTTGCCACGATTCCGACCTTGACTCCAAGTTGTTCACTGAGGTTGTGGCACCGCGTTGACTCGCTCACGCCACCGCCATTTGTTAGCTGGAGAAGAATTGAGTTTGATCGAGAGCGGGGATACATGACGTGTCATTTACTAAGATGTAAGGGATTTTGCTTTTGGAAGATTGTCAAAAACGGCTGAAGTGTTTTGGAATGACGAGGGACACATACATGCCAAATTCATTGTTACCATCAAGGATCGACAAAGCGCGTTTGGCAGCCGGCAGCGCTTTCTCACCACGAAGGAGAACTCCGTCCTGAGGTAAAGGTGGAGTATGAGCAACTCCACGGCCTGAACGAAACAGAAGATGTCACGGACAATATCGAACGCGAACGCCAACGGTGAGGCAACTTTATGAGCTTTGTGAACCAGATTCGCATGAGAAGGCCGGTGACGCTGTAGGAGATGGTACGCCTTGTGGGAACATACCTGCACGATGTCGTACAAAGGACTTGAATGGAGTCGCATTGACGTACTTCGAGCACATGTATCTCTGCGAATGTAGGGTGTTCAGTAGACGCATCCTGAGTTCTCGCTGTGCAGTGCGTGAGTGTCAAGAAAAACGCGGATTGTGAATGCAGACTAGTTTATCAAAGAATGTGAGTTACTTGGACTAACTATAGGAGACATGGAGCGACCTTGGCGAGACTGTGATTTGATACAAGGTGTTCTCGAAGTAGCCTTCCTGAATCCTGAGTCTTCTGCAAGGGATGTTACGCGTGGTCACTGTTGTTCACGATGGTGGCGAGAACCAAATCTGGACTGGAGCATCAGCGCGGTGTTCATGCAAGTTGCCGCATGGACTTCACGCCCCGTGTTGTCAGCAAGCTGACATAATTTCGCCACTGTGAGCAGATCACCCGTCCTGACGTCCTGAAGATCACTCTCAGGAATTATGATAGGATCACTCAATATTGTCTTTCTCCATCACCCCTGAACACTCGTGTCAAGCAGTGTTCCATGGGACCATTCTGACGCTCTACATGAGCGCTTCAGTTGCCAGCGCTTCCGATGGAGGGGTCGTCTCCTCGAGTGTCCCGATCTCAAAAAACTGGCGATCCCGATCGATCTGCCTTTCTCGGTGCGTCCCGGACCGTTCCCCTCAATATCCTACCTGTCGGCCTGCTTTCGGAAAAAGCCTTTGCAAGAGCCAAGGAAGGCACTCGGAGGTACTTGTCCTTTCCCGCGAAACGCGAGAACCAAACCCACTACTCCTACAACATCACTGCGCAATAAACTGCTCAGCAACCACGTTCGTTCGATAAGAAGGCAATTCGACCGTGAACAAGCCTTACAACAAACCACCCACGTTCACCCCCTCATCGCCCGAGTCCCCTTGAGGCATTTAATACCCTAAATTGCACGATGGTCCTCGTCATCTGCAGACCGCTCTTGTAACCAAACGCCAGCCTTGTCGTCAACTTCATCGATGTCTATGCATGTTCGTGTGACTCTGTTCAACATGACTCAGATGACTGCGCCACAACTATCTTATCATCCACGAACAACAACCCTCCAGGTGGTACAACGGCGATGGCTGTGTCGGCGTTTGGTGGCGTCTTTGCCGATGTCGGAAATCACACTGTGCTTGTTTCTCCATCTTTGCCTCATAAGATGCCGAACGGAGGTCAGCGGAGGACCACCATCTGGTTTGCGACCATCGTTTGACAGTTTGTGATTCGTCTTTCTGACAACTCACCAGCACTTTTACATCGCTCTTCTGTGTCCGATTGTTAGCTGTTGCCAGCGAGCAACAGCAATTGGTGTGTGTTCAAAAATACCTAGGTTTCTTTCAATTCTAATTGTGCGCCCTCGCCAGGTCTCGTCTCGCGAACTATAACTGTCATAAATGCCGTTATCCGAGACACTGACACCTTTGGCAGACCTTGAGGCGTAAGTAAGACGTCGTGCTGGAGCGTCACGCACTCGAGGCGACCTAAGCGAACACTTTGTCGGGATATCCTTTGATACCGACTTCCGTGAGGTATGCTGTGACGTGCAGGTCCCAGGACCGATACGCACATCCGTCCAAGTCATGTCCATTGCGTTATTTGAAATTCAAAATCCTATAAGTATGTCCCATACACAACTCAACTGTGCTCGTTGAACAAGCAGATTTTGACAAAGGTTTCCATTCGAGATTCAAGCTGGTTCCGCAGCCGGCAATGGCTGCAGGAGGTTTTCGGGTTTTTCTCACCTCCGTCTTTACTGTATGTTGTCGGGTCGGCTGTTCCGCTATTTTGATGACAAGAGGGGGTTATCGTCAGCGTCGTTGTCGGGGACCGTTGTGACATGCGTTGCCATCACCGGGCTCCAGAGTGATCTGCACTCCGAATATGTCGTTCCGTGCACGGATGTCTCCTCCGAGAGGGCCGTACGTACTTGTAGTACTTCCGTTTTTGATGCACTTGGCACCAGGAGTGCATCCTCGGGCTCGGGAGCGGGTGTAGATTCTTCAACTTTGTACCTACCGTCGATCTCAGCAACCTAACAGATAGTTTGCCTCCTTCGTACGACCCAAGAATAGCGCATTATGCACTGAGCCCGGTGTGTTGGGCAGCTAAGTATAACTCTTATCTCTACTGCCAACAGCCATGTCCACCTCGGCCCTCCCGCGTTTCGCGGTAGTCGCAGCCGGAGCAATGGGCTCCGCTGTAGCCCACAGACTCACCAAAGCCGGCTGTACAGTCTACACCAACCTCGACGGCCGCTCAGAGGCCACCCTTCAACGCGCCAAAGAAGCTGGGATGATTGACGTACCCCTAGCTGATATCGCGCTGAAGGCGAACTGGATACTGAGCATATTGCCACCTCGAGACGCGGTCTCGTTCGCAGAGCAGATTCGCGCTGCTGCCGGTGATGATGTCGCGGCCCCCGAGCCTCGCGTGTTCGCGGATTGCAATGCGGTCAGCCCGGAAACTGTGAAGCGCATTGCGGGGATATTTGCTGGGACTGGAATTAGGTTTATAGATGCGGGTATCATAGGAGGTCCCCCGAAAGATGGATATGATCCTGTCTTTTATGCCTCCGCAGACGCAGAGGATGGGGATATTTTAGATCAGTTCACAGCGCTCTCAAAGTATGGGCTGAGAGTGTCGCCTTTGAAAGGAGAGGGCGCAGGCGTGGGGGACGCGAGCACATTGAAGATGTCTTATGCGGTGAGTGTAGTCTGACAGGAATCGCTACTGTCTCAACGATGTGTGAAGGGAATTACGAAAGGCACGACTGGATTATTTACGACGATGGTTTTGGGTGAGTGTGCAGCTGAGGATGTGAAATCTGATACTGAGACCTCGACTGGATTGTCAATGTAGCTGCCCATGCGTCATCACCTGCCACTGCCGAGGCACTTATGAACGAGCTAGGCATTTCCCAACCGGTACTACTGGACAGGTTGGTGAAAAGCGTTCCGCCAATGCTTCCCAAGGCGTACCGGTGGATCGGAGAGATGGAAGAGATTGGAGATTTCGTTGGGGGAAGCGAGGGGGACGTTTACAGAGGGCTTGCGAGAGTGTATGAGCGCATTGAGAAGTCGTTGGATGGGGACCAGGCAGATGTGGGTGTGTTGAATAAGTTCGTGGAGGATGCGAAGAAATTACAGTAGAAGAAATGATGTGGTTTACACATTAGATCGAGTACAAATCGACTAATCTGTTTCTTCAAGTTCTGCGTCGCTGTGCACGTGGGTCTCGGCCAACTCAGGCTTTCAACATCTTACCCTGCTATAAGTATTCCTCCTGGGCGCAACGAAGATATTAGCAATGTGGGGCGACCTTCTGCATGATATGTGACAGAAATGTGAACAACTAGGGATCGAGGGACGCGAAGCAAAACCTGAGGAACTTATCAAGCTGTCTATTACATCGGCACAACCTCCGTCCAACCACCGTGACGATCAACAACATAGAAATCCAGCCTGGCTTAACTTGCGCTGCAGTACAATCCCTTTTCGAATGCGTGTGATGCGCTCGACACGGACCCATCTTTTGCCCGTACTCTCGCCGTCACCGTTGTTCCGTTGTTATTCTATTATTCCGAGCAACATAGCCGCCCAAATGTCACCAGCATACCGGATCAAATGAGCAGAGTAGATCGGAGTGGACATTCACCTCGCCTGGGTCAACCACTCTGGGTGACATTCTCAAACGCTGCTGGATGGTAGTCAATCAGGACAGGGACCCAACTGCCCCTCGTTTTCATTTTCATCAGGGAGGAGAAAGCACCCGAAATATGGAAGCGTTCCCGCCTTGCCTTATGGGGATGTGAGATTACGGGATGGTTGCAGCAAAGGGGAATATCTACACTCAAAGCTCGCCCTTGCTTCCAAATTTTCTCTGGTTGAGTTTCCCGTATCTCGTTAACATCCTATCCATCCGTTTCTCAACTTCATCTGAACCAAAAGATCAGGTTTTTGTAATCTAGTCTTCCAGTACTTTCTTCTGTTTTCGCCTCGAGGTCGGCACCAAGTGGTCCAGTCTTTGTTCGGCTTTGCCTCGCGTTTCGCCACGATCCGTTCTCAAACGCCTGCACGAGAAGCACAGATTCCAAAAGGATGTCAGCAGTCGTTTCAGATAAGGCCCTCGATCAGAAACCCCGGTCTTCTTCCCCAAGTTCACCCACAACTGCATCTTCTCCTC
Organism: Hydnomerulius pinastri MD-312; assembly: GCA_000827185.1. NCBI lineage: Eukaryota > Fungi > Basidiomycota > Agaricomycetes > Boletales > Leucogyrophana > Leucogyrophana pinastri. The sequence continues at coordinate 1,029,732 of KN839839.1, forward strand.
CACGGCCCGCCGCAGCCAAACCTGATGCCAGTACCAACGCGCCAAAACAAACCAACGGCGCTTCCGAGCCTCCTCCCGTAGTACCACAAGTGAATGTGAATGGAGAACCAGTACGAAGTCCACGCCCTTCAGGGACGTTCACTACGCCTTTGGACCCCGATAGCTCGACATGGGGCGCAAACTTTTGGGTGACCTTGGTGGATCCGCAGGTGGGTGTTACGGTTTATCATTTTCATTTGATGTCGACGAAGACGCGGTCATCTGAAGACTAGCACAACGTTCTTTGCGTGCCCAGCGACGGGTCAGGTTAGCTGGGATCCACCAGTAGGGACGTTCGTGTGAGTGATGTCAGAATTTCAAATGTCGATCTCGATTTTTACCTTGATGCCTGGTCACGTATAGTTTACCTCCGAGCGAAGAGGGAGAGTGGTGGGAGCTCAGCGACGAGTCTCGGGGCGGCATACCATACTATTATCAGACTAAAACAGGGGAGACAGTCTGGGAACGCCCAGATGGATTTGTCATTCCTCTGACCATCATCCAAGTAAACCTCCTCCCGACCCTATGAGTGACTCACAATGCTGACTCTCCTGTTTTTGCAAATTCTCGTAGCAAACAGCCCTTGGCCGACGACTCTCCCAAACCGGCATGCGCAAAAAGGGGTCAACCCCCGCCGTTAGCAACGAGCCAACCTCCGACCGGCCAGGATACCGCAGGTCCCGATCACAAACTGGGGGCGTTGACAAGGACACACGTCATGTCTCACTTCGATCGGGCGAGGCAGAGTCATCGTTGCCACGACACTCCTTATCGTCAACGCGCAGTTCGCCAGGTCGGATATCAACTTCCGCGAGCGGGAGCCCGGGGAAGAAAGGGCAGTCGCAGCATTCGCCTACTGTCCGACGTTCGTACACGAACGACCAATACGGGCAACCAAACGGGTCGACACGTGGAGGTCGGTCGAACGGACATCACTCGCATCTTCCTCCAATCCCCGCATCTCCCTTCGCAACGGAGCCTTCTACGCCCACCTCACGTAAATCAATGTCCCCCGCACCTTCTTCAAATGGAAAGTCGAGCACGAGAGAAAAGGAGAAGCAGCGGCCTAATGGCGTTGCTAATAATACTAATGGCGCGATGACGGATACCGAGGATGGGTCGTTATCGAGATCGAGATCGAAGAGTTCTTCTTACGTGCCGTATAGGTCACCGGCGCCGCAGAGCTTAAACGCTGCTGTGGAGATGCTTTCGTTGTCGGAGAGGCGATCGACGTCGGATCATGGGCATGGGCATCCTTTGGCGTTGCGTCCGGGCATATCACGCACGAGTACAAGCAGTACGACTCCGCCGAAGGATAAGTCGAAAGAAAAGCGCGACGTCTCGCAGTCTCCAACCAAGACCCTACATGCCCCTGGCGCATTCTGGATGACGCGGAGCACATCGACGCCTCCTATGGTGAATGGCAAAGTGATCAGCAGTCCCATACTCAACGAAGGTGAGACGCGGTGCTTCTGAAGTGTTTCCGGGGGTATCTCAAGTTGACGACGCAGAGGCAACGTTAAATATGAGCCCGATCAAGAACCGGGCAGCTGGAAAGCCAATACATGTCACGGCACCCTCACGTCCACCACCTCATCACCGTCATACACCCACAGCAACACTCGCATCAGGGTTTGCACTCCCTCATTTACCTATCCCAACGTCCCACTGACAATCGCTCCCCTCCAGAACATACCCCATCCTCCCTCACGATCTCGCCTCTGACATTCAACAGTTCGGCGAATCAGACTACGCCAGACAATACTTCTCAATACACCGCACCGGATTCATCTTCCGACGCAAAGTCCCCGTCGCCCAAATGATGACATGGCAGAAAGCTCCTCTCAGTTCTCCCCTTCTCGCGCTGAACCGCTCACTGAGAAATGACGCAGTCAAGATCTTCAAAGTCATCCAACACATCATGGGAGACCGCGAGCGGGAGAGATCGGCCGGCATACCCGTTCACAACGGATCCACGAGCTCCCTCCCCACCAGCTCGATCGGGCTCCTCGAGGAAGAACGATGGTTATTGAGCGAGGGTCTCACACATGGGGAGCTCCGCGACGAGATATATTGTCAACTCATGAAACAGCTCAGCGGGAACCCAAACCCCGAAAGCGTATTCAAAGGCTGGCAAATGCTCTGCGTCCTCCTCATCGCCTTCCCCCCCTCCAAAAACTTCGAAACATACCTCCGCTCCTTCATGCTCCAACGCACATCCCAATCCGAGGGACGCGTCGATGTTATGGCGAAACATTGCTTGAGACGGCTCTCGGCGATATCGAAGAAGGGACCGCGGGGGAAGGCGCCGACGATGGCGGAGATCGAGACTGCGTCCGACGCGGCTTTCAATCCGTCCACGTTCGGAGAATCGTTGGATGCTACTATGCGTCTCCAGGAGCGGAACTATCCCAACGAGAAGATCCCCATCATACTCCCTTTCCTCGCTGACGGGATCCTCGCGCTGGGCGGCACGAAATGCGAAGGTATCTTTAGGGTGCCGGGGGATGGCGATTTGGTATCGGAGCTTAAGCTGAGGATCGATAGGGGGTATTACACCCTCGACAACGTAGACGACCCCCACGTCCTCGCTTCACTCCTCAAACTCTGGCTCCGCGAACTCTGCGACCCCCTCGTACCCGAAGAACTCTACAACGACTGCATAAACGCGGCCTCGGACCCACCCTCATGCGTCGACCTCGTCCGAAGGCTCCCGACGATCAATAGGAGGGTGGTGTTGTTCATCGTGAGCTTTTTGCAGTTGTTTTTGGAGGAGAAAGTGTTGGCGAGTACGAAGATGACGGCTGCGAATATGGCGCTGGTGATGGCGCCGAATCTGTTGAGATGTAGCTCGGAGTCTATGGCGGTCGTGTTCACGAATGCGCAGTGAGTGCATTAGCTGATACGTGGTGGTGCACGGATGGCTGACTCAAGATGTTGCCCGGCATAGGTTCGAGCAGATGTTTGTCTATAATCTGCTTATACACTTGAAGTGCAACGAGGTCGACGAAGACTACGTACCCGTGCATGGACGGGGAGCAAGCGCGCCCAGCTCCCCCAAACCCCGCGCCTCCAAATCTCGCAACCGGAGATGAGCAGCCGCGTCAACCACCGCAATATCACCCACTCTAGCGTTACCCCACGTCCCAAGTTATCCACCAAAGCCAAAGCCCAACCCCAAGCCAACCACACCCGAAACTGTACCCCTACCACGACGCAGACACGACTCATACCCACAGCTCCAACTAGCCGCACTGTCCTTTCGTGTACGCGAATCGCAATTACCGATACCGATACCACTATCACTAACTATCACTACCACCACCGAGTCCTACTGAACGCTCATTCACCTTTTTCCCCTTTGCTTTTTACTTAGTCACGTCCCATCCCATTACTTTCGTTGGATAATTCTATGGAAATACACGATATGATGTCGGTTCTCCCTTCGTTTTCGACTCGACTCTGTTACTTTTCTTCTCGTATCAGCACACTCTTTCTTGAGGGTAATGAATAAAAACCAATGTGAATATATACAATGCATACACCGAGCATCCCGTTCTGCCGTGATCTTCCACTCGCCAGGCGCAGCTGTTCTCCGCAACAAACACAAAGGCATTGATACTAAACTTTAGCCGGTATGTGTGCAGATCAGATTGAATTGGGATGAGAGATTAGCTACACGGTGTGCGGAGAATGTGTACGAATATTGTAAAGTGGACCTTGTGTGAGTAGGTCTATATGGTGCGATGAAGGAGGACAACACCGAGTGCGACGTCGACAATGATCACCGGTAGGCTACGTTCTCGTCCGTAGTACCCACGTCCATCCAGTCGTCAAACGGCGACGCATCCTGCATCCCCTCCGATCTACGTCTGTTTGCCCCAAACTTCTCCTCCCCTCCCCTCCTCTCGACTCTCTCCTTCTTCGCCCGTCTCCAACTATCAAACTCCCACCCATCCTCGTTATCGGATTTCAACACCGCACTCTTCCACGACTCCTGCCCTTTCCATCCCTTTTTCGAAGCGCCCAGTTTCTGTTTCCGCGGTGGGTCCCGGAGCGCCAATTCCTCTATGCGCGTAAGAAGCCTCATCACCCCCGCCTCTCCAACGTCCGCCCAAAGCCTCCTCGCAAGCGGATTACCCCCCTCCCCCCGCGCCTCCCCCACCTCCCTCCGCACCCTCTCAACGACCAACCGCGTCCTTCCGTCGCCCCTCACCCCGTTCCCGCGCATCTCCTCGAGCGCCTTGCACACGCCCTCCAGGTCGCCCCACCCCTCCCATTTCGCCTGGATGAGCTCGTTGTAGGCTGGGGCTGTGCACCCGAAGACGTACGAGGGGATGGAGAGGCGGGAGGCGTGCGTGAATATGGAGAGGGCGAGGGAGGGGTTGTGGTAGGTCGTTCGGAAGAGACGCATAAGGTGTGCCAGGAGGTGGGGGTAAGTTGGGGGTTGGAGGGCGGGTAGAGTCGATGCGGGGGGTGTGGAGGGAGTAGCGAGGTCGGTGTTCTTGTCTTTTGCGTTTGTTTTGGCGGCGGTGGAGGTGGAGGTGGAGGCATTGGCGGGTCCACTGGAGCTGGCGGAAGCGGCGAGAGCTTTCTTGGCTTCGTCGCCCCATTTCACAGACTCGGCGAATACTTCTCTCATGGCCCACTCGAGTAGCTCCTGGTCCGTGTCGCAGAGGTCCATTTCCTCCTTTTTACGATCCAGTTCTTCATCGATCGCTGAGGTCCATGGGACACGCGAAGAATGACGGCGGAGGGTACGGAAGAGGTCGTTGAGCGGTGCACCCTGACCTGAAATCCCAGTTGGCGGTGTCCTTCCGATACTCGGTGTATCGAGAGCCGAGAGTGGTGAAGATGCAGATGTGGGGGACGACGCCGAAGACGAATGGGGTGAGGTAGACTTTTGCCCAGAGACAGCGTTGAAAATCATGTTGAACATCTCGTCGAACGCGCTGATTTCGCGTGCGGTCATGGCCTGTCTGCGTGATCGCGTTGAGGCCCGACCAAGGACAGGTTTTCCGTTGCTGCCTGGAGCTTCTCCTTCGCTTTTTGAGAACGGAGAGTGGTGAGTTTGGCGGAGGGGATTACGCATGGAGGTAGGAAGAAGAGGAGGCATGGTGTCGATGTCGGCGAAAACATGGTCCCAAGGAGACTCTGGAGCTGTGAATATGGAGTCTTGGGAGGGGCTTGGAGGGGTCTTGGGCTTGGATGAGGAAGGAGAGCCGGAAGACGAAGGGGACGACGAGCACGAGGACGCTGAGAACGAGCGAGAGGATGCTCGAGCCAGAAAGACCAAGCGGTGGTGTTGATGGCGACAAGCGAGCATGGCTGAGTCCGTCGCGGTTGGCAGTAACAGCGAGAGTGAATGAAAATCAAAGTAGGTCCAAAAGGGGACGCGGGACAGTACTACTAGTCCTATAACTTCAAAGTAGTATAAATTGTCAAGGCGCTATAGCCAAGTGGTTACGGCGACAGATTAGAATGACTTATGCTTACATAAGCATCACGTGATCTGTTCCTCTTTGAGGGCGCAGGTTCGAATCCTGCTGGCGTCGATATTTTGCTCTTTTTTCCACCTTTCTCTGCTCTCCTCTTTCGTATTTTTTCTGCTCCAACAACAGTCTTCAGCCCTTCTTTGTTGCTGGTTTTTATTTTATTTTAAAACTGATGAATTTACTCGCAAGCTGTGGCTACTAGCCTAGTACTTTGGTCTGCTGTCTTTCTCAGAAACCGACTGGGAAAGAAAACAAAGAACTCGACGCATAGCGCGATACGTTCTAGTCCAGGTGTTACCCGTGGTTTGTGTGTCTTTGGGATAGTATCTGGAGCTGGATTCGTATCAGCCGATGGAGCAGAGATCTCTTAAGATCTTGTTGAGTCCCAGATGGCGGTGGAGAAGTAGGTGGATCGTTTGGCGGCGGTGAAGGAACCTTCTTCAGCACGGTTGGCAAAATCACCATGGCAGGCAATCCATTCTCGAGCGGAAGGAAACCTCCTCGAACCAAAGAAACCCTGTAGGCCTCGACGTTTTCAATTCGCAGCAGTTTCTTGATCACTCACCATCCAACCATGCCTCCAATTATCTCTAGCACCCTTATCCAATCACTTGCAACTTAATCACCCTCGTCCGCTTCCCCCACATCCTCAAGTGTCTCTTACGAACCCCGGCCCTACGCCTCACCAAGTAAACACTGCCCAGCTTCTCCACACACTACTTATGGCCCATAACCATGCCATGCCGCTCACTACGCTGAAAGCGGCCATCGGAGGCACGAGGGCGCTTTATGCGTGGGTGGCAAAGAAGTTGATACGGATTGATACGGGAGGTGGAGAGCAGGTTGTTTTGTTCGATGTATGACGCTTCGATCTTCATCGCGAAAACAAAAAGTGTTTTCTGACGCTCAATCGTACGTCATTCAGGCGCTTGATCGGTATCGCCGCGTGCTTTCCATCTGGCACATTGTTCAAATGAATTGACTTCGCTCCCTTTTCAGCCCTCCTCTGTACAGCCCATAAAAGCTCCTGGAACACCTATCAATATGCGAAGTCCGATATATTGAATCTTTCTCAAGCTGGCGGATGGCGCTTGTTTGAAGCCACTCAGGCAACTGCCAAGCCACAACCACGAGTCTGCCTCGTGGCAATAGGCAGTTTATTCACTACCACAGTATCAGCGTGTTATGTATCAGAACCCCATGCCCTGCACTGCTTCATCGCCTTCGCTTTCTTGCGGTACGCTCAACGCCATTCTCTGTCACCAATAGACCGAGGTCGGGAAAAGAAATGAAGCAAGCGGCCTTAGTGATATCTATGATCGTTTGAACTGACCCGGTTCTGCTCTCTAGTTCTGGGAGTTCAGCACTACCGGTCAAAGTCGAAGACTTGCCTGAGTTTGACAAAACACAGTTCCTGCCTAGTACTGGAGACTTTGCAGCTCGTGGTGCATTTAGTATTGTGTTTCCTTGTACGCTGCTATCA
>KN839839.1:1043718-1059982 GCA_000827185.1 Hydnomerulius pinastri MD-312
AAAACACAGTTCCTGCCTAGTACTGGAGACTTTGCAGCTCGTGGTGCATTTAGTATTGTGTTTCCTTGTACGCTGCTATCAGCGGATGGAACATCTAAGAAGGTCGGTATCTGCTCGTGCCACCTCACGATTTCTGACTGCTCGTTAAGGTTGCAGTCAAATTCTTTGACAGTGCAGCCCCTACTACCAACTGTGAGGATTTCGAACGGGTAAGTCGGTCTCTTAGTGTGACCTGGAAGCAGTCTGCACTCTTAACCATGTCTGTTATTCCAGAGATTGCGTCGTGAGGTAGGCATATGGAGGAGACTGAGACATTCCAACATCGTGCCCTTCGAGGGCACTGTTCGGGGCTTTAATGGTGCCTACTACCCCTGTTTTGTCTCTATCTGGATGCCCGGCGGGACTCTCCGTGCCCGCGTCGAGAGTCCCGAACCGCTGGGCATCGATGTTCGGTTACATCTCGTGAGTCACAGCGTGTTTGCACTCTGCGGAACATGTGCTCATGCTAGCCATGGTCTTCCAGCTGAAAGGTGTGGCCGCTGGTCTGGAGTATTGTGAGCACCTGCGCCTCACTCACCATGAGAAAACCTGTTATTCTAACCTCGAGTCAGTACATTCGCAACACGTTATGCACGGTGACCTCCACTACGTATGTCACACTTCTCACTAGATTGCGCAGCTGTCACATCCGATTGCGCTCCGTACAGATGAACGTGCTCGTGGACGGGGAAAACAATGCTCGCCTTACGGACTTCGGGATGACCAGTGTCGTTGGTGAAGTGTGCGCAGCCTTAGAATATCTCCAGACGGCCAACGTTCGCCACGGCTCTATGATGTGGGCAGCTCCAGAACTCTTCCCGAACGCTGATCATCCAAGTCATGTGCCCGAAGCAACAGTCAAAAGTGACATCTACTCACTTGGGAGTATCATACGCTTTGTAGGTCTTCATAAATCGTACTGACCTCCTTTTCTGACGTTGACGTTCAGGTCCTCTCGGGTGAACCTCCTTGGCCACCGGAGGTCTCTGATCTCGAAAAGAAAATACGGGAGGGTGAGATCCCTGAGCGGCCCGCGTCACTTGCACCCCCAACCTGGAATGAGATATGGACGTTCATTGAGAGACGCTGGTCTCCTCATTCCCCGCCTATCCGTCCGTCCGCGAAGGAAGTTCTGTCGTTTATTTCGAGTTTCCAACTGCCGCCCCCTCCTCCAGTGAAGGTGTCTGGGCATCGCCAGCCCTCGCCACCTGCGTCGGCCTCTTTACCTACCTCTTTGTCCGCTGCTCCATCCGCTGCTCCATCCGCCTCTACACCCCATCTTCCACCCAGCTCTGCATCCGGCTCTTCACCCGCTGCTCCTTCCACCTCTTTACCCACTACACCGTCCACCTCTGAGCCTGCTGCTCCGTCCGCCTCTTCACTCCGGGCCGACTCTTCCTACGCTTCACCCAAGACGTTCAACATCATACTCTTTGGTGAAACAGGTGTTGGAAGGAGCTCCGTGATCAACTTCATCGCCGGTCAAACCCTTGCCAAAGTCTCCTCGGACCCTGACGGCCATACCATGGCTTCAACGCCGTACGACTTCACTCTTGAGTCGTTGTCATTCCGTATATACGACACTGTCGCGCTCGAAGAACCGCAGACGGGGGTGAACAGTAACCTCACAGTCATCGAAAAAGCGTCCACACTCATTCACTCTCTGGGTGCGGCCGGTGGCGTTCATCTCTTGCTATTTTGCCTGCGGGCGGGTGAAATAACGGCCACCGCGCAGAGCAACTACCGGTTGTTCTACGAGCTCCTTTGCGACAAGAAGGTGCCCATAGCACTTGTTTTCACTGGCCTCGAGCGCGAAAGGAACATGGAAGACTGGTGGATCAGGAACGAGAGTAATATCAAGAAGTATGGCATTCATAGCATCGGCCACGCATGCATCACTACGGTGAAGGACGGTCCTTCCGGTCAAGAGGACAAATACACGGAATCTAAAATAAAGATTCGCGCCCTCCTCACAGAGCACGCTGTGAAGAGCAAACCCTTCCAGATGGAAAGTGAAGACTGGGTGACCATGTTCTTAAGAAGATTTCAAGGGTCGATTGTGAAGAAGAGGAAGCCGAAACCGAAGGACACAGTGAAAATTTTAGCGAAGCGTTGTGGTATGGACGCAGAGGCAGCGAAAAGAGTAGCGGAGCTCATCAAATAGGGTGAGCCAGAAGAAAAGGCTTCCGCACATTAGTTACCTCGCTTTTACCGCAGACTCGTTTTCGATGCCATTGATTGCGGTATCGCTTTCGTCCTTACTATGTTAGCAAATATCCATGTAGACATTCATCCCAAACGTCTGCGTCTTCGCCCCCGTCGAATCTAATCTATCGGCACCACTACCATCCCAAATGTCGACGATGCAGCCACCTATTTATATTCCTGTTTCCCACTTATCGTTCGACATGCCATGAGGACCCTAGACGAACACCGTAGACCGAGGCAGCTGGTTATGCCTCCTTCGTCCAAGATCCCCGATCGGCAGGTCCGGGTAGGGGCAGGAGCGCGATCATACCAGCCTGAGGTGCCCGTCCTTCAAAGTAGGTCACGACGCCTGTAACATTGACGAAAACGGATGGAGGATTCACTAGGCGCGAGCGTGATCGTCGCGGCTACTTACCTGTGGATGAGGCATTGGCAGTGACTCAAAACCACGATTGAAACAAACTTGGAAGGGTGCAAGATGTAATAGCCCCGATCCGGGACAGAACGGGGGTATGTACGCGGGGTGGATGTGGACGTGGTCAGTGCACAAACCACGAGAATGAAGGCCTTGTCGCGCCCAGCCAGCTCCGGGTGAGGGTGTGCGCTCACACGGACGGACAACGATCGAGTCCCGGTAGAGGAAGGTCATCCCACGGAACAGCCTGGTCTACGTACCACCCATCGACCGTGAAAAAGCGAAGAGCATACATACGCCGTTCGAAACGACAGCCCCGCGATCGGCCCGGGGGTGGTATGCGTTGGAGAGCGGGGGGCGCCTGGTGCAGACCCGAACGCTTAGAGTCCCTACACGTTGCCGCTGTTCCTGGTGATAATTCCGCGTGAAAGCCCAGACGAGCTATAGAGGCGGGGGTGAGGTGGGAAGGCTCTAAAGATGTTTGATCTGGGGCCTGAGGAGATTTGAGGGGGGCGTGAATATGAATGAGTGCACGGAGACAGAGGGAGGCACAGTCATGCCTGTTAAGAGTGAGCGTCGATCATCGTCGACACTGACGGCCCGAGGATCTGATATTATCAAACGTCACCGTGGAGTTTATGAAGCAACCGTACTGGGATATTCTACGAACGCTCATGAACGCCTGGCTTCATTGTCTTCGAGGATAGTGAGTACTCCGTAATGGCTGGGTTTGGGAAGGGTACATGAACGCCATCGTGTTGGAGGGTCGATCTCGGCCGTCAGTAAAAGATCTCCGTGTCGCAGAGCACGACCTGGCTAGGACACCACACCAAACGACGGGCGGACGCGGTAGAGTGCGTTCGCGATGGGATGAGCGCCCTGCCGAGTCGGTGGATGGTGAGGGGTTAAACAGGTGAGACTGCACCTAACCATTCACTCAGCGAGACACATAGCTCGCGAACGCACGCCCTCACATGATTAATATTGAAACTAACCTCATCGAATCTTGTCCATCAGGCTCACCCCAATTCCAAACGTCGATGATGCAGTCGCCCATCTTACCGTCTCCCCTTCGACATGCCATGGCCCATGAGGACCCGAGACAGCCTTTTATGCCTCCTTCGTTCAAGCTTCCCGGTCGACAGGTCCAAGAGGGTTATCTGTAGCCGTCCTGGGTAGGTGAGTAATCACAAAAGTAGTGGGAATTGGATTAGCAATACAAGCGAGATTAGTGGGATTGAGTATGGATACAATGATAGTGGGATTGGGATCAGGACCTCTAGCGTTGATCACCGACGCCAATGGAGCTCACATAATGACATAAGCAGGTCTTGTCCTAGTGTGCCAACGCCCTCAAGTTCGGGCAAACCTGGTCACGAAGATTAATGTTGCATAACAAGAGGTTGAAAATCTGTGCTCAAACAATCTACTTACAGTTCGATTTTTCACGGTGACAAAGTTAATTTTCACCCTTTTTTTGGAGTGTATGCAGCCTTCTAATTGTCACGTCAGCTCAATTTACGAATCATGCCTTCAATTATCTCTAGCGCCCTCATTCAATCACTTACCACCCAATCACCCTCACCCGCTTCCCCTGCATCTTCAAGTGTCTCCTCCTTAGCTCCGAGTCCTACGAACGCCGGCCCTATGCCTCACCGAGTAAACACCGCCCAGCTTCTCCACGCACTACTTACGGCCCCTAACCATGCCATGCCGCTCGATACGCTGTAAGCGGCCATCGGAGGCACGAGGGCGCTTTACGCGTGTGTGGCGAAGAAGCTGGTATGGATTGATAGGGGAGGTGGAGAACGTGTTGTTTTGTTTGATGTATGAGGCTTCGATCCTCATTCAGGCGCTTGATTGGTATCACTGCGCGCTTTCTGTCTCGCATGTTGTTCATCTGAATTGACGTCGCTCCCTTTTCAGAGCTCTTCTGTACAGCCCATAGAAGTTCTTGGAAGGCCTATCAATATGTGAAGTCCGATACATGGAATCTTTCTCAAGTCGGCAGGTGGCGCTGGTTTGAAGCTACTCAGGCAACTGCTGGAACCACGAGTCTGCCTCGCGCGACAATAGGCAGTTTTTTCACTGCCACAGGATCAGCCTGTTATATATCAGAACCCCATGCCCTGCAGTTCTTTATCTCCTTCGCTTTCCTGCAGTACGCTCAACACCATTCTCTGTCAACAATAAACCGAGGTCGTACATAATGAAGTAAGAGCCTCTAGTGATCTCTATGATTGTTTGAACTGACCCTCCTCTCTAGTTCTGGGAGTTCGGCACTGCCCGTCGAGGTCAACAACCCGCCTGACCTAACAAAACAGCCTGAGCTCGAGCATACTAAAGCCTGTGGCGCATGCGGTATCGTACATCCTTGTACACTGCTATCAACGGATGGAACATCCAAGAAGGTTGGTATCTGCTCGTGCCACCTCGCGGTTGCTGACTGCTCCTTAAGGTCGCTCCACCTACCTCTGCACCTAACCCTCTGCCCAATGCTCCACCTGATCCTGCACTTGCCCCTGCACCCAGCTTTCTACACGATGCTCTACCTCCCTCGGAACCAACCTCTCCCGCTGCTTCACCCAAGACGTTCAACGTCGTACTTTTTGGTGAAACAGGTGTTGGACAGAGCTCCGTGATCAACCTCATCGCCGGGAAGCCTCTTGCAAAAGTCTCCCCGGATGCTGATGGTTGTACTATGGCTTCAGTGGCGTACAGAGTCACCCTTGAGTCATGGGATTTCTGCATATACGACACTGTCGGGCTCGAGCAACCGGACGTGGGGGTCAACGATTACCTTGCGGCCATCGAACAAGCATTCACACTCATTCGCTGTGTAGGTGCGGCCGGTGGTGTTCATCTCTTGCTATTTTGCCTGCGGGGAAACAGAATAACGGCCACTGTGCAAAGCAACTATCGGCTGTTCTATGAGGTCCTTTGCAACAAGAAGGTGCCCATAGCACTTGTTTTCACTGGCCTCGAGCGCGAGGGGAACCTGGAGGACTGGTGGGTCAGGAATGAGAGTAAGATCAAGGGATATGGCGTTCATAGCATCGGCCACGCATGCATCACTGCGGTGAAGGATGGTCCTTTCAGTCGAGAGGACAAATACGTTGAGTCTCAAAAAAAGATTCGCGCGCTTCTCACAGAGCACGCTGCAGGGAGCAGCGCCTTCCGGATGGAAAGTGAAGACTGGCTCACCACGTTTTTGAAAAGGTTCAGGGAGTCTACTTTGGTGCACCGTAGGCCGGGACGGCCGCGCATAGCGCGAACTTTGGTGAATCGTTGTGGTGTGGACGCAGGGGTAGCGGAAAGAATCGCGGAGCTCGTCACACCGGGCAAGCCAGGCAAACAGGCTCCCGCATCGGGGTCGCAGGCCGCACGTTAGTTACTTCGCTACTGACCGCGGACTTCTCCGGGCTGCCGTTTGGTGAAGCGCTGTGGTGTGGATATAGAGATAGCGAAAAGAGTAGTGAATCAGGCGAGCCAGAGAAAGGTGCTGTTCAGGTGGTTTTGTTACTATATCGTTTACTAGCGCAGGATTCTCCCAGTCGTTCTCGATGCCAACGATTGCGGTACCGTTTTCGTCCATACTATGTCAAGTAGCAAGTATCCATGCACGCGGAGATTTATCCCAAACGTCTGTGTCACCGCCCCCGTCAAATCTTGTCCACCAGCACCACTATTGTTCCAAATGTCTATGATGTTCTCGCGCATTTATACTCCTGTTTCCCGCTTCTCGTTCGACATGCTATGAGGACGCTAGAAGATTCTCGTGGGTGCATGGTACAGATTCAAACATGTATATTGCCACTGTTCCCGGTGATAATACTACATGAAAGCCCAGAAGAGTAGAAGCGGGAGTGAGGTGTGAATGTTTTGGTTTGATTCGTGGCCTATGGAGGTTCGAGGTCAGTGCGAATATGAATGAGTGCACGGAGAGAGGGAGAGAGAGAATAAGTACCTGGGGAGGCACAGTTGGGCCTGTAAAGACTGAGCGTCGATCATCGTCAACACCGTGACTGACGGCTCGAGGACCTGATATTATCAAAAACATCACCGTGGAGTTTGTCAAGCAAATGCTCCGCAATACTCGACCAAGGCTAATGAACGCCTACCTTCATTCTCTCCGAGGATGGCGAATACTCCCTAGTGACCAAGTCGCGCCGATCAAACAGCCCAGCGAAAGCTTCAGAATTTCGACGGGGAAGGGTACATGAATAACATCGTGTTCGAAGGTTGTCAACCCGGCCTCGACCGTCAATAAAAGATCTCCAAGTCACAGAGCTCGTCCAGGTTAGGCACCACACCACACGACGTGCGTGTCACGATGGAATGCGTTGCGTTGCATTGAAGGAGACCTAGCCGGGAAGAGAAGATGACCGTGACATGGTAGCCTGGGGGCGAGTCGTGAGGTGATGAACGCGTTGCCGACTCGGTAGATAGTGAGGGTCCAGATAAGCAAGTTTAATAGGTGAGGCTGCGCCTACTTACGACGTCGCAGTCGATGTTGAGCACGCCCAGAAAGCCTTGAATCCTCGGTCGAAAGTCTTTAGAAAACCTCATACGGTCAAGCCTGATTGGATCGCTTTCTTCGCGTGTTGATTCAGTGTACCCACCTGGTCCGTCCGCTGAACGACTTTCGTGATGACGGGTGGCCCCGAGAAAAACATCTGCTCCCCTCACTGTCGTCTTCTTCGAAGCGTCCTCGTAAGCCGGGAGGAGGGGTTATGACTGGGATGAGTTTCAAAAGGCTACGGGGACCTGCAGAAGAGGTGCAGTGGTATTTCGCTTTCAATCCGAGGCGCGCCAGATCCTTTCGGGCGGAGAGTTGGAATATGGTGACGCACACATAACGCATAGCGCCCTGGGGGGGAAAGGCGGGAAAGCAGTTAGGGGAAGGACAATGATACGTCAGGCGGAGAGGAAACTGAGGAAGACTTGGAATACCTTAGAGGCGCTGTTGGAACCACTCACTCAGCGTGAGACACAGCTCATGAACGCATAGCCGCTCCCGTCGAATCTTGTCCACCACCCCAATTCCAGACGTGGATGATGCAGTCGCCCCGTCTACTCTTGTTTCCCGCTTCCCCTTCCACATGCCATGATGACCCTAAAGGAATCTCGTAGACCGATGCAGCCCGCTATACCTCCTTCACTGAAGTCCCCAATCGAGAGGTCCAAGTAAAGCCATGAGCGCTATCGCCGTCCTTCAAAGTAGGTCATGACGCCTATCACTGACGAAAACGAATGCAGGGTTCGCTGGGGGCGAGCGTGATCGTTATGGCTAGGTGTGGACGAGGCATTGGCGGTGTCTCGAAACCGCGATTGAAACGAAATTGAAAGGGTGCAAGATGTGAGCCTGGCTTGAGATATGTACGCGGGATTGATGTGGAGGTGGGCGCAGGTGAAAGTGAGACAGTCGTGCGGTGCCTACGGTCAGATACAACAGGAGACCGCTCACTATGGTCGGCCTGGAGGGGATTCTAAAGCAACCCCGGCATTTCTGGAGGGTTTACGTGACGTCAGAGGAAAAGTCGCTCAGGCGTTGAAGCTTGAAAGTGCAAGTGCAATTACTGCTGAGTCAGCGTACAATGCCAACGCCACCTCTTTCGTCTCTCATCTCGACTAGCCTCCTCCTCTTCGGCACGGAAGAGGGCATAAAAGCCCTGGCGACATTCATACGTTAATCCAGCGCCTTTAAGAAACTCGACCAACCCAACCTCCCTCTATGCCATGATAACCTATGCCCTATTAGTATATAATATTCCTTTTCTATGCTCTCAGCCAGACTTCATCCAGCACACATTGGAACTCCTACGTCCTATAAACACTTAACCCACAAAGAGGACACCCAAATATCCAGTACATATCTCACTTATACTGATATAGATCTCGTAGATAAGTTACTGCCCTACTAGCAGGGCACTGCGTCTTAGCAGTTTACTTTGCTTGTTGCGGTATACAAATTTAGAAATTCTCTCTCTCTCTCGACTAGCCATCCTGCGATCTCACTCCTGCTGCGGGGTATAAGTATGAGGTCGTCGTAGAAGGGGCACTATGCACATCCTCCGGAGGTCCTCTACCTCTTCTTAGGGGTTAGGGTCGTCCCCGTCTGCATCATCGACAAAGAACCAAACCACGGCATCAGTCGGAGAGGTCCTGGGATCTGGGTACGCCGTTCCCCACCTCCTGACATACGCGAGCACTAACCGCCCCCACCCAGCCCCGCACATTCGAGCTATTCCACTTCCTCCGCATCCTCGCGATCCACTCCACTGCCCACCTCGTTCCTTCCATCCGCGAATACAGACCCACCACCCTCAAGCCCAGCAGGACGTTCGAGATGGTGCCGTTCCAGGAGCCGCAGGAGGGCGTTCCGTATGTACGTTTGTGTCTTGGGTGGCGGTGTGGATGGGTAGGGGCTGGGCTGACTGTTTCCGTGTGCGTTTTAGCGGAACCCGAAAATGACAGGCCGACAAATGCTCGAGTCCATCCTCCGTTCGCATCTTGAGAGGCGGTACAACACACGCATCGAGCTCGCCATCACTGGCAGCCGGAGGTACAATGACTCAGAGCAGGGTTGCACGCATGCCGAAGCCTTTGCATCTCTGTGTCATCTTACACCTCTAGGCTAGCAATGGCACCGCCACCCTCTTCCTTCGAACACGGGGCGCAGCACCCGCCGTTTAATTCCTCGTCTCGGGCCCACCTGACCATCTTGATGCCTTCCCAGTCAAACAGTAGCGCGATAACCATCGCAGTTGCCGTGTCGGACCACCACCCGCCATGACACACGCGGTATATCAACGAGCCGACGAGCAACACCGCGCTGAGCTGCATACACGAGAGGGAGCATAGGGCTTTGCCGTGCATGGTGCTTGAATTGACGCCATGGGCACGTGTAAGGTGACGTTTTGGAATCCACAGGAAGAACATGATGGCCATCGTGCTTGCGGCGATGATGAGAGAGGCGTTTGAGGGACTGAAGTGCTCGTGCAGGACCAGCGAGGTGACGACGGTACCTATGGCAGCGCGCGAGCATGAGGAGGAGTATCTCGATGCCTAACGTCGCAGCTTTCTTTATTCTGTTCGAGGTGGACGTTGGTTTGTGCTATGCGTGTGGCGGTGGAGCAAGCTCGGATGTACTTGATGGTTCTCGAGGAGCTGTGATGGGGACTATCGTCATCACCAGGTTTTGTTGCGCTTGAGGAGGAAACTGTTGAAGTGGTGCGTTTAATCCCCTGCGTTCCTTCCTTTCCATGGTTGCCTGCGACGTGTGGATTGTGATGATCTTTGGTTGAGCATTGTACGTACGAACCTTAATGCGATCGCGGAGGCGGTTTATACAGGGACTGGCCGATAGGCCTCATCTGCGATAACCACACCATCTCCGTCCCTCACCCTCACCCTATACAGGCTCAGGCCAGAACATCCCAGTGACATCGCTCAAAATAATCTTCCATATGGCTTCTCCGCCCACTGAGAAACTTCCCCTACTGCATTCTGTAGAATCGTGTAAGCAGGCGTTCGTGGGACAGTTGAACGAAGCTGATTTTATTAAAGTCGGAGCAAGATGAGATTTGGTAGGGGATCAAAGAACGTGAGTTTATCTTAAATGCGACTCGTTCGACAATATGCGACAGTCCCTCGATCACTCACCATCCAATCACGCCTCCAGTTATCTCTAACACCCTCATCCAATGACTTGCTACCCAATCACCCTCACCGCTTCCCCCACATCCTCAAAGCGCCTCCTCCTTAGGTCCTACGAACGCCGGCCCTACGCCTCATTAAGTAAACACCGCCCAGCTTCTCCACACCAATTCCATACACTACTCACGGCCCCTAACCATGCCATGCCATGCTGCTCGATATGCTGAAAGCGGCCATCGGAGGCACAAGGGTGCTTTATGCGTGCGTGGCGAAGAAGCTGATACGGATCAATAGGGGAGGTGGAGAGCAGGTTGTTTTGTTCGATGCATGAGGCTTCGATCCTCATCGCAACCGCACGTCAGTCGGGCGCTTGATTGGTGTCGCTGCGCGCTTTCCATCTCGCACGTTGTTCAAATGAACTGACGTCACTCCCTTTTCAGCGCTCCTCTGTACAGCCCATAGAAGTTCTTGGAACACCTATCAATATGCGAAGTCCGATACATTAAATCTTTCTCAAGTTGGCGGATGGCGCTTGTTCGGAGCCACTCAGGCAACTACCAGGCCGCAACCACAAGTCTGCCTCGCGGGAATAGACAGTTTATTCACTGCCACAGTATCAGCCTGCTATGTATCAGAACCCGATACCCTGCACTTCTTCATCGCCTTTGCCTTCTTGCAGTACGCTCAACGTCAGACTCTATCAGCAATACACCGAGGTCGGGAAAAGAAATGAAGCAAGTGGCCTTAGTGATATCTATGATCGTTTGAACTGACCCTCCTACTCTCCAGTTCTGGGGGTTTAGCGCTACCCGTCGATGTCGACACGCCGCCTGACCTGACAAAACAGCTCAAGCAAATCGGGAAATTTCGAGTTGCTAATGGTGCTTTTGGTAGTGTATACCATTGCTGGCTGCAAGCGGATGGAGCATCCAAGGAGGTTGGTATCTCTGCGTGCTAGCTCACGGTTTCTGACTGTTCGCTAAGGTTGCAGTCAAGTCCTTGGACGATAATCAATCTGAGTACCTCAGTGTCGAAGAATTGGCCAGTTTGAATCGAGTAAGCCAATTCTTCAAGTTTACACTCTACCTTGGGGAGGTCAGAACACTTAATCATCGCTATGATTCCAGACAATTCGGCGCGAGCTAGGCATATGGAAAAGATTGAGCCATCCAAATATTGTCCCTTTTGTGGGCATTGCCTATGACTTTGGCTCAAAATACCCCTGTTTGGTCTCCGTGTGGATGCCTCACGGGACGCTTCGTGCCTTCCTCAACAAACCGGACACGGCACCAACACTCAATGACCGATTACATCTGGTGAGTTACAGCTTGTTTGATCTCTACGGAGCATCTGCTCATTCTAGGCATGGTCTTTCAGCTCGAAGGTGTAGCCGCTGGTCTGAAGTACTGTGAGCATCTGCATCACACCTTGAGACGAGCCACGCTAACTTCAAGACAGTACACTCGCAAGACATTGTGCATGGTGACCTCCACGTCGTACGTCATACTTGTCACTAGATTGCGCAGCTGACCCTTCCGATTGTGCTCCATACAGGGGAATGTGCTCGTGGACGGCGAAAAGAATGCCCGCCTTACGGACTTTGGGATGACCAATATCGTTGGTAACTTGCCCCAAGAGTTGGAGTATCTCCAGACGCGCAACGTTCGCCCCGGTGCCATGATGTGGGCAGCGCCAGAACTCTTGCAGGACTCTGACCATCCAAGTCATGCGCCCAAAGCAACAGTCAACAGTGACATCTACTCACTTGGGAGTATTATTTTCTTTGTAGGTTCTCATAATTGGGATGTGATATCCCTGACTAATGTCGAGGACTAGGTCCTCTCGGGCCAACTTCCTTGGCGAAATGCCGCTGGGCTTAAAGAAAAGGTAAAGATGGGTCAGAACCCCGAGCGCCCCGCATCACTTGGGACCTCAGAATGGGACGAGATATGGACGTTCGTTGAAAAATGTTGGTCTCCTCTTTCCCCGGGCGAACGTCCGTCCGCGGAGAAAGTTCTGTCGTTTATTTTGAGTTTCCAATCGCCACCAACTCCTCCAATGAAGATGTCTAAGCATCGCCAGCCCTCGCCACCTGCATCGGCCTCTTTACCTACTTCTTCATCCACTGCTCCATCCACCTCTGAACCCCCTCTTCCACCCGGCTCTGCATCCAGCTCTTCACCCGCTGTTCCATTCACCTCATCACTCGCTGCTCCGTCTGCCTCTGGGCCCGCTGCTCCGTCCATCTCTCTGCCCGATGGGGCTCCACCTTCCCCCGCACCAAACTCCCCCGCTGCTTCGCCCACGACGTTCAACATCATACTCTTTGGCGAAGCAGGTGTTGGAAAGAGCTCCGTGATCAACCTCATCGCCGGTAAAACTCTTGCGAAAGTACCCTCGGATGTTGACAGCCATACTGTAGCCTCAACGCCGTACGACTTCACCCTCGAGTCACAGCATTATCGCATATACGACACCCCCGGGCTCGAAGAACCGCAGATGGGGGCCAACGGTTACCTCGCAGCCATCGAAACAGCGTTCGCACTCATTCGCTCACTGGATGAGGCAGGTGGCGTTCACCTCTTGCTATTTTGCTTGCGGACAGGTAGAATAACGGCCGCCGTGCAGAGCAACTACCGGTTGTTCTACGAGGTCCTTTGCAACAAGCAGGTGCCCATAGCACTTGTTCTCACTGGCCTCGAGCGCGAAAGGAATATGGAAGACTGGTGGGACAGGAACGCGAGTAATATCAAGAAGTATGGCATTTATAGCATCGGCCATGCATGCATCACTGCGGTGAAGGACGGTCCTTTCGGCCAAGAGGACAAATACGCGGAGTCAGAAAATAAGGTTCGAGCCCTCCTCATAGAACACGCTGTGAAGAGCAAAGCTTTCCAGATGGAAAGTGAAGACTGGTTCACCATGTTCTTGAGAAGGTTTCAAGGGTTGATTTTGAAGAAGAGGAAGCCGAAACCGAAGAAAACAATGAAAATTTTGGTGAAGCGTTATGGATTGGACGTAGTGACAGCGAAAAGAGTAACGGAGCTCCTCAGACAGGGCGAGCCAGATGAAAAGGCTCCTGCACGTTAGTTACTTCGCTTTTACTGCAGACTTTTCCAAGTCGTTTTTGATGCCACTGGTTGCGGTACCGCTTTCGTCCATACTATGTTAGCAAATATCCATGTAGACATTTATCCCAAACGTCTGCGTCACCACCCCTATCGAATCTTGTCCATCAGTACCACTACCATCCCAAACGTCGACGATGCAGTCGCCCATTCATACTCCTGTTTCCCGCTTCTCGTTCGACATGCCACGAGGACGCCAGACGAATGTCGTGGACCGAGGCGGCCTGTTATGCCTCCTTCGTTCAAGCTCCCAGATCGACAGGTGCAAGTAAAGGCAGGAGCGTGATCGTACCAGGTGCCCGTCCTTCAAATTAGGTCACGACGCCTCACACAAGCGAGTTCCAATCACTCTGATGATAACGAATGGAGAGTTCGCTGGGAGACATTGATGGTGACTCGGAGCTGCGATTGAAACGGGCTTGGAGGAGTGCATGATAGGATAGCCCCTATGTTTTCGCAGAGGTCGTGAGGTCGTGCATCGCGAGATAGACCAAGTACGTGGCAGGCGGACAATACTCACTATGGTGGGCTTGGTGAGTTATGCCATTCGTAGGCGTGCCCGTTCAAGGTCGTTTCAAGTTGACGTTCAGTGAGGAAGTCGCTCAGGCGTTGGGAGTGCATTACTGCTGAGTCAGCGCACAAGCCAGTGATGACGTGAGCGCGATGCCGAGCAACAGTCAAGGTGAAGGTCCCATTGACGCGTTCAAGTTGGTTCCCCAACGGACATGCTGGCCGGGACCACTCGTATGCCACCTCTACCCACTCTTTCATCTCAACTAACCGCCTGCGATCACACTCCTGCGGGGCTAGGGCACTATGCATATCATCCGGAGATCCTTTACCTCTTGTCGGACAGCAGCAGCAGCAGCAGCTATGACACCTCAATCCGCACCTGTTCTCATAGTACGTACACGCGCTATCTTTGTAGGTTCCGTGCTGATGATAACCCAGGCTGGCGCCGGACCCGCCGGACTGGTAGCAGCACTCACCCTCCTGCACAACGGCGTCCCCGTCCGCATCATCGACAAAGAACCCAACCACCCCGTCGGTCAGCGGGGTCCCGGGATCTGGGTACGCCGTTCCCCTCCTCCTGGCATACGCGAGCACTAACCGCCCCCATCCCCACCCAGCCCCGCACCTTCGAGCTATTCCACTTCCTCCGCGTCCCCGAGATCCACTCCACCGCCCACCTCATTCCCCCCATCCGCGAATACAGACCCACTACCCTCGAGCCCAGCAGGACGTTCGAGATGGTGCCATTCCAGGAGCCGCAGGAGGGCGTTCCGTATGTGCGTTTGGGTCTCGGTGTGGATGGGTGGAGGCTGAGCTGACTGTTTCCGTGTGCGTTTTAGCGGAACCCGAAAATGATAGGCCAACAAATGCTCGAGTCCATTCTGCGTTCCCATCTCGAGAGACGGTACAACACATGCGTCGAGCTCGCCACCGAACTCGTTGCATTTGAGCAGCACGAGACCGGGGTGAGCGCGCGTGTTAAGCGTGGAGAGGCGGGTGAGGAGGTGGTAGAAGCTGCTTATCTAGTTGGGTGTGATGGTGCCAAAGGTGTGTCTTTTTGTTCCTGTGGACATCTGTTCACTTCTCCTATTGACTGACTACTGTTAGGTATAACTCGCAAACACCTCGGCCTCTCCTTTCTCGGTCAGACGAGGGAGGACGTACACTGTCTACTGGGAGATGTCCGGATGGAAGTAAAGGGCGTCGGGAGAGATGTGAGTTTCGATTCCTTTGAGCTTGTCTTTGAGGGTCTGATTCCACGCACAACATCCCCACTCATGCCCATCCCATGCTTCCGCGCTCATCTTCACCGCCTTCCTCCAACTCTCAAAAACAACCACGCATACTGACCATCCTTCACAGCACTGGCACTTCTTCGGAGACCGCACAGCAGGCGTGTAAGTCCATTTTTCTTCCTCCTGCATCATCGTGCATCCGCGCGTACCTTCCCCCTCCCCAACTATGCGCCGTCATTTTCTGATCCTAATAAACACCCCCAGCCTCACACTCCGCCCAACGCCCGAGATATCACCCTCCGGGGACGGCTACAACTTCCTGCTCGCCCTCCCCGCTGCGACACATTCATACCCCACGATGGCGCATGACCGACATGCGTTGGAGCAGGGGTTCCGGGGGGCTATATTCGGGGATGCGGACGGGGAGGTGGAGGTCAGGGAGGTTGTTTGGGCGTCGGAGTTTAGGTTAGTGTTGGATTTTTTTTTGTTTCTGGTGGTGGGGATGCTGTGACGGGGCCGCTCACTCGTTTCCTTCCGCAGGCCGAATATCCGGATGGTGGACAGGTTTGGGGTGGGGAGGGTGTTTGTTGCTGGTGATGCTGCGCAGTACGTGGGGTGTTCTCTTTCGTCCTTCTCTGCTTTCGTTCTTCTTCTTCTTCTCTTCTTTTCCTTCTTTTTCTTTGGGCTTTTGTATTGCCTCGCATGTTCGGTCATGCCACCCATCCCCTTTTATTTGTTACGCTTGTTGTTTCAGCGGTCCTCCCCTCCATTCCCCTATTTTCGAACCCTGACTGACGGATCGCTTGTACAGCGTACACAGCCCCACAGGAGGCCAAGGCCTCAATTCAGGTGTCCAGGATTCCGTACGTGTAATTTTCCTTCCTCTGTGCTCCATTTCCCTCCTACGTGTTCTCACCACATATCGTCCCTTCCACCACGCCAACCACACCACCACACCACCAACCCGACCATGCCAACCCCACAGTTCAACCTCGCGTGGAAACTCGCCCTCGCGTATAAATCCCTCGCGCACCCCGCGCTCCTCCAGTCCTACACCGACGAGCGGC
>KN839839.1:1064614-1080426 GCA_000827185.1 Hydnomerulius pinastri MD-312
GCCAACCCCACAGTTCAACCTCGCGTGGAAACTCGCCCTCGCGTATAAATCCCTCGCGCACCCCGCGCTCCTCCAGTCCTACACCGACGAGCGGCGTCCCGTCATAGCCGAGATGCTAGACCTCACCACGACGCTCCTCCAGCAGACCATAGCCGCCTCCCCCGCCCCCGTGCACTCCACTCCCAAAGGTGAGGGCACCGGGAAAGCGGGGACCACGGAAAAAACGGAGACCACGGAGAAAAAGGCGCCCCAAAACGCGATGCAACGAACCGAGAAATTCAACATGTTAGGCGTCCACGTCCGGCGCTCCCCCGTCGTCGTCGATGAGTACACCCCGCTTGCGGACGTTCCGCCTGGGCCTGCGTACGGGGTGCTCGAGGCGGGGGTCGTGCGTGCCGGGGATCGGGCCGGGGACGTGCGCATTGGCGAGACGAGGCTGTTCGACCTCCTGGATCCGGCGCGCCATACGGTGCTCGTGTTCGCGGGCGACGTGCGGGATGCGGCGGACGTCGTAGGCGCCCGCGGGGCGCTCACGTCGGTCCCTCGGTCTGTTGTGCAGGCTTTCATCGTTCTGCCCGCGGGGTCCACCCCGTCTGCGGACACGGGAGGGGCAGGCGTTTAGTCGACGCGTCGGGCCGCGCGTATAAGGCGTATCTGGCGGAGGAGGGAGAGACGAAGGTGGTGATCGTTAGGCCTGATGGGGTTATTGGCGCGCTTGTGAGAGGCGCGGAGGGGGTGCAGAGGTATTTCGGGGGAATCTTTGCTTGAGCTAGGGTTCGGAGAGGGGTGTTTGAGGTTGGGGTTTGGGTCTTCGTGTTAGTGGTTGGTAGTGCTGTTGGCAGATCAGGTAGGCAAGTCTTGGAACAGGCAAACTGGAATTTATTATATTATACCTTGTGAGATGTAAATACTGGGAATGTCTTGCCCCAAGCTGGGTTCAGCCCTGAGATCGTGCTGCCAGGCATTCATAAAGCTGAGAAGCTTTTCAGACCCATTCGCATCGGTGCAAAAAGTACAAGCAAACGTACCGCTTCCATACCTCAGGCGCTCACTGGCAGCCGGACTTGGTACGATGGCTCGGCGCGGGGTTGCGCGTGACGAAGACTTTGCATCTCTATGCTATTTTTCCACCTCTAGGCAAGCGATAGCACCGCCGTCTTTGTTCGAACACGAGCCGCAGCACCCACTATCAAAGTCCTTGTCAAGGGCGCCAAAGCGTATTGTCGCGGTTTTGTCTATTCTGTTCAAGGGGATGTTGGTTTGTGTTATGGCTGTGGAGGAGGAAGCTGCGGTGTACTTCATGGTTCTCGAGAAGTTGTGATGGGGACTGTCGTCATCACCAGGTTTTGTTGCGCTTAGTGAGGATGAAATGTTGAAGTGATGTGTAGATAGTGGCGATCTTTGGTTGAGCATTTCTTCCACAGGCTCAGTTTTTCAAAATGGCTCGAATCTGGCTGGTGTCGATATTTTTACAGCAGCTTTTGTATCACTCTCAACGACAGTTTCCTCGCGTCTGCTCCTATGTATATAACCCTCGGGTGACGTCGCCAGCGATCACGAATTCTGTACACGCGTCCTATCAGTAGTCCATCATGCTGCTATCAAAAGTCCACCAATGCGGGTTTTGCAACGCCCCATATTCTAAAACTGGCACACAAGCGCTTCCTCTGAGGCGATCTAGGCGCTGAGCAGACTCCAGAGAATAAACCAGTGTCCGAGGTGGCACATGGGTCGACCTGACCTCAGCAGCGGTGTTTCAGTTAGCCTCGCATAGCTGAAGGGACGGAACGCGTCGGTTTTGTGCGTAATGACGATGTTGGGGGTCTTGCGTTCGTTCGTGCGTTCGTAATCCTACGTTTGCGTTGGTGAGGTGCACTTTCAGGTGATATGGGAGTTGTATCGTCCGGCTGGGATCAAGGATATGGCTCTGGGAGTTAGTGACTGGGTACCCATCGCTGAAGGCGCGTCGTGATGGCTGGTGCAAGGTTCACTCCAGCTCAAAGCCACGTGATGTCTTCAGCGCTGACGGACCGTGCTCGAATCTTGCTAATCGGCAGGGTAACTGCGATGCCAGGTGATGGCATAGCCAATCGTGTCGTTAGTGATTTGGCGTCCGAACCTCAACTCCAAACCTGAAAGATTTCCCCCAAAAATACGCTTTGTTGCCGAAGACGTACTGGCTGAAGACACCGACGCGAGTCAGAGGGCATATAACACACCTGGCGGATGAGAGGCTGAGAGTGCAGGGATGAGCGGGCGGTACAGAGCGTAGGTGGAGGGCTGGACGTGGTCCAGTCTCCTCAGTCACCATAGTGGCCCCCCGAAATCGTTTGCGGTCCACATGAATGCATCTTCGCTAATGCAACGATTCGTCTTGAGTCAAGAACTCAAATAGTGCTGGAATCGCGTCAAGTAGCCTTGAAGGATTTCATTGCCGCTGAGATCTCCGTTGGATCACATGAGACGGGAGTTGTTCATGTTTTGGGTAGCGAAGAAAGATATGAGCATAAGCCCTTGTCGACGCGCCAGTATGTGTGATCCTGCGTGCGTTCGTCTGGGGGGTACAAAGCCCTGGTTGTATGAGATAGTGGGTGGCTTGATTGTCGCAGCGAAATCATAGCAGTCCATGTTGAACTGCATGGGTACGCCCGCGTGCACCTCTGTGTTCTTGAGCCCGTAGCCATACTTGGAGACGTTGTACAGTGGGCTCACGCGCTCGGAGTTCATGCAACCCATGAGAGGCTCGACGGGTAATATTTCGCTTTGTATCCATTCTCGGGAGTAGAACGAGATTTCGACGTGTGGTTCGTAGAGGAAGAGACCGACGAAAAGCGTTAGTGCTAGGAGAAGGAGAATGACCTTGAGAGCCGCGAAACATGTCCGTGATCGGATGCAATACCAAGTGCTGTGGGTATGTCGGAGTGAGGACGACCGAGGTGGGCGGAGGAATGACAGACGGCGGTTAGATCCGGGAGGTGAGCGGGATTGAGGAGGCTCGGAAAGAGCACTATCGTGATCCGGACGTGGTAACATGTGGCACTGGCCGATACCACTCCGACACCCCTCCGCGACTCAAGATGGTTCGAACCCGGCTGGCGTCGATATTTTTACAGCAGCTTTTGTATCAGTCTCAGCAACAGCCTACAAGTTTCTTCGCGCCTGCTCTATGTATATAACCCTCGGGCGAAGTCGCCAGCTATAGCCATCAGTCATTCAATCTGCTTTGTCGTGAGCTGGAAGAATGAAACTCACTCCGCGCCCACATCAATATGACTTCGATGACCATTCACAACCGTACAGCTCTCATCAACGACCGTACATTTCCTTAAATCTTTTTGTTGCTTCATCTGCTTCTACCTTCTGTGACACAGTATCCCACACGACTAGCTGCACTGTCGCTGTATCTGACGACGACGCGAACCCGCCCACGCGTGAACTCGCCCCTATCCTTGAAGCCCGACTCTTGAGCCAGCTTTCCTCAGTGGACTCTGGCGATGCCGAGTCCGTTTCCAATGATTGGTTGAGTTGGCCATATGCATACCAGTCCGAGCTCAACGATAGGACATGAGCGAACGCCAGTTAAGTCCGCTACGTACCTTCCAAAACGTAAAGTCGTCCTCCCCGACTTCAGGATCTGTCCATTTCTTTCCTCTTTTGATACGCTCTGCTATTATAGGTCTCAGATCTTCAAAGTCAAATGGATCTGTGGGTGATCGACATTGGCATTGAGAAGGGACGGCTGAGATATAGAAACCAAAGCTTGGGCATCGCGGGCGGAAGGATGGATCGCAGTGCGATGGTGGTGTTCGTAAGAAGGAAGGGCAGATTTGGGGTAGACTACAATAAGCGAGTTCTCGTTTATATATGGATAATGAAAAACAGGCGTGGCCCCGCGCAGCTTTTGCCCGACTAGTATGGCGCCCACAGGCAGCACCTTAACATTTCCAAGGACTCGTGTATACATCGGGGCCCTCATACCAGGAAGCTAATCCTACAGCAACTCGAAGCCACACTTGAGAAACTGCCAGTCTGATGGTCTGGACATCTCGACTCAATCCCAATCATACGCTCGAGTTCCCGCTTTCTCCGCGTCACTATCCCACACCCCTAGTTTCACGGTTCCCGCCGACAAGTAATCGCGTACCCCAGCACTCAAATGTAGCTTCGTAGCGAGTGTGTGGAGACTCGCATACTCTGAAAGTGCCTCATTCGTCTGTAGCGGCTGCTTGAACTGTACGTGTGCGATGTACAACTTTTAGTTCAACGACGATGGCGAACAATGGATCTGTGAACTGGGTACGTACCTTCCAGAACGACAAGTCATCCTCAGTGAAGGGCCGATCGTAAGGACGTTTCCCTCTCTGGAGGCGCTCCCAGATCATGGGCTTTATGTCTTCAAAATCATACGCTGTGTCGTCGGGTAGAGTAATGGACATTGGCTGGGAGTTGGCACGGCTTGCGTAGATAAACCAGAGTTTGGGCATCGTGGATGAGATGATGGTGCGTATCGATGAGGATCTGTGATAGCCTTGAAGAAGGGAGAGAAGGTCTGCGGGTAACGCCCTTATGTGAGGCTTTGAGCATGTTGACAAAGAGCTTAATGCCGAGATTGGTATACGGACCGCAATTGAAACAGAACATGTGCAGGTGCCACGTCTCAGTACCGAAAGGGGCCTTTTGATCAGACGTGTAACACTGAGATTTGCGCAATTGCTGGGACTGCGCCGTCCAAACAGGCAGTACAGGATGTCAACCAGCAATGGTATCAACGAAGCTTTATGCGCCGCCGCAGGTCCAGGGTGACGCCCCGACTTATCTACTGGGGCAAGTGAAGGAGACGAGCTGGCAGTGTGTTGCACGATCAACGCGTCGCGTCGTAAGCTCCGTGCGCGTGCTTTTATATGGCTCGACCTGGGATGGGTGCGACGGCTCGTGAAGCAGTCAATGTCCGTTGAAGGGAGTCGCATGGATGACACGAGCACGTTCCCCGTCCCTCGGTCCCTCGACTGAGAAGTGAGAGGCGGGTGATTCACATAGGCATTCAGGGAGTGCGCCTCCTTGATATCCGGAAAAGGCTGCCTCAACCGAGTGACAGTCATTTCGTGCGGCGGGCCATATCCGTCAGTTTCAGCGATAAACTCAATTAGTCCCAGCCCAGTAAATACCTGCAAAATTCGGACAATTCTCCTCCTTCAGACCTACCAAGCAAAAAAAAAAAATAGGGTTTGGCCATCGCGGACGAACCTAAGGTGGTGGACAGGTGGGATACCAATTCGTTGTTTTAGAAGAAAGAGTGTATTTCGAGAGGTGAAAGTAATGCTTGGATAGAAACACCGCGAAACGCCTTGCTTGGAGTACGCAGGTACTCACCACGAGAACTAGTTAATACCAACCACCTCACGAATTTCAGTCAAAGTGTGAGGCGTGACCATATACCTCCAGTGCAACGGGAGAGGACCTCGTAATGAGAAACATGTGGAACGGCGACTTACTGGTACTAGACGAGGAATACTGCGTTGTGCCAGCATATGTTTAAAAAAACACCGTGCGCGATTGAATCGTTACTTCCCTGGTGGGTTGCGGTGTGATTTCCGGAAGGTACACATGTCTTATAGAAGGTCATATCCGAGGGAGAGCTTCCATGTTTAGCCAGTTAGGGAAATAGTGGGTTAGGTTGGTAAGAGGGTACCATGGGGAATCATCCGCTCCCTGACCGTATGCTGAGGAGCATGGGTACCGTTCGTCTGATGGCTATGGATGTAACCAGGGAAAACCCGGTTGGTAGTGAAACACGCGTTGGGCGCTTCGTTAAACCCCTATGCGCACTCGGTGTCTCACCGATGTGCTGCGCAGTGCGGATGCAACGGAGGCTTGGAAATCAACGCCACCCACGGCCGTCGCCACCTGGATTGCACGACGCCGTTTAACGGAGGCACACGACAGGAAACTTACCTTCTGACACGAATGCACAGGTCCTACAGGATGGTAATGAAGGGGGCCGTGTGGTTCCAGGTCTAGTCCTTGCCTAGGTCAAGGCATAGGACACGACCGCGGAAGCATGGAGAGATGGAAGAGCACCTGGGCGTGAGAGGACATTCGAATTTGGGAAGGGGGTGGCTGTGTAGCACTGGGGAAATCTTGAATGTCGAGATTCGTTTCAACATGTTTTCTCAGCACAAAGTTGTCTCTTTCTTCTCTACCTCCAGACACCACGCTTTTCCTAATTTCCAAGTAGACCAAGTAATAATTTTGAACTGGGTTTCTGGATGGTAGACACGCTTGATTATACAAAGCAGCCCTCAGAGCCGGCTTTCCCACCAACACTCGCAGATCTCAGTAGAAATGCATCAGTGATATCATCTTCCTCCGACTCCGAATCCAACCCCTCCGAAGCCATCCTCCTCAAAACACCCCGTCCACGTCCAACCCGCACTTTCTCATCTCCCCGCTCGAGGAGCCCACATTCTCCGACCTTACAGACCGTACGGCCGCCCCCGTCTTACCTCACTAGAGAACTCGGAGTTACAGATGAGAATCGAGGTGTGGTACCCGAGCCTCCCTCTGCCACGCAGGCACGCTCCAAATCTCGAAAACGTTCGAGGTCCCAGAATCCCTCTGCCAACACTCGTCTATCAGCGCAAGACTTTGTCTTTGGCGAGACCCTCGGCGAGGGATCGTATTCCACCGTCCGTACACTGTTCTCTTTCTCTTTCTACACACACCAGGCCTGACGTAATATAAACACACCACACAGGTAATGCTTGCGCGTTATGCACGCACGGGACAAGAGTACGCCATCAAGATTCTCGACAAGAACCATCTGATTCGCAAAGAGAAGATGCTCGTCGCTCTCGCTGAGAAGAATACTCTCGTAAAGCTCGGTGCTGGTCACCCGGGTATCATTCATCTCCATTGGACATTTCAAGACGATTGGAGTCTATGTACGTCACTTTTCTTTCATTTGCGATGCACTCCACCTCAATTGAATGCGTTTTGTGACCGCAGTCTTTGTTCTTGACCTTGCCAAGAATGGTGAGATGCAGACGCGAATATCGCGCATGGGTTCTTTGTCTTTAGCCTGCGCTAGGTATTACACAGCACAGATAGTAGACGCCATAGAGTACATGCACGACAAAGACGTCATACACAGGTACGTCTCCACGCATTCAGTGACGTTACGTCGGACCGTCATATATTCGTTCATATACCAACCAAAATGATTCCAGGGACCTCAAACCAGAGAACTTACTCCTAGACAGCGACTTCCGCATAAGAATCACTGATTTTGGAACAGGTAAGATCCTGGAGAACGGTCGTGAGTGTCTTTCCTTCACAATTCCTCTTCGTACACAGCTTCAAACATGCACTGAACACCCCCATTCGTGCCCCGCACACACGTTATGCAGAAGAACGCGCGAACACGTTTGTGGGCACTGCACAATATGTCTCGCCAGAACTTCTGGAACGTAATGAGACATCCAAGAGGTGAGAGGCTCCTCCCATCATCTCACATTGAACCCACACGCTCACTACCGCTGCGTACAGCTCAGACCTCTGGTCGCTAGGCTGCATAGTCTATCAAATGATAGCCGGACGGTTCGCGTTTCAGGGACTATCGGAGTATTTGACGTGGCAGAAGATTAAGAATCTGGATTATTCGTTCCCGGAGGGATTCGATGCGGATGCGAAGGATTTCGTGGAGAAGTTACTTGTGAGTACCTTTCCACAGATGATTGTCCGGTTAATGACGCTCGCATGTGCTGTGCTCAACTCAACCCCATCCTCCAAATAGGTCCGAGACCCTCT
The DNA here is from genome assembly GCA_000827185.1 of Hydnomerulius pinastri MD-312. Taxonomy (NCBI): domain Eukaryota; kingdom Fungi; phylum Basidiomycota; class Agaricomycetes; order Boletales; genus Leucogyrophana; species Leucogyrophana pinastri. The sequence continues at coordinate 1,072,421 of KN839839.1, forward strand.
CGCCCGCCTCGGTGCCTCCCGCACCCGCGCCTCTCCTACCTCCCCAACCTCCCCAACTACCTCCACGCCCTCTCAACCCAAATCCCAGTCCCCCCTCCGATCCCACCCCTTCCTAGCCTCCATAAACTGGGACACACTCTGGACGGACCCTGCACCTCCACTGGAAGCTGGACTCGTTAAGAAAGCCGAGGCGAAAGGAGGAGGGCTGTGGGGAGAAGAAGGCAGGTGGGAAGACGTAGGCACCAAATGGGACGAACTCGTCGGTGATGCACCTTTAGAGAACGATGCAGAAGCCGACGACGAAACACGCACGGAGGTGGGTGCTGGTATGAGTAGAGGTGGGACGATACTCGGTGGAGATGACGGGATGCGGTGGGCGGAGGATGGGCAAGGAACAGAGTTTGAGAGGTATAGATTGAAGAGTTCGCCGCCTTTTATACGGTCTGCGCGGACGATTGAAGAGGAGGTGGGGCCGATGGGGGAGGTGGCGGATTATAAGTTTGGGGTTGGCGAGGTTGGGGAGAGTACGGAGGAAGGTGGCGGCGCGGATCCGGAGGTGACAAATCCATCCAACTCGCATACGAATGCTGCGGAGGCCCCGAATGCGGAGCCTACACCAGCGAAGGACCAATCCCTCACCCTCCCGTTAATCCCTCAGCCCTCCGGCACCGGCTCAGGAACGTCTTCGTCAGATGGAAGTTTGGTAGACAAGACAGGCGTTGTTGCTGCGCTCGCAGCTATGGAGCTTAACAGAGGCAGGAATAGGGTGTTGACACCTGTCCAGGGCAATGGACCAGCATGTGATGCGGATTGGTGGGTGTCTCTCTTCTCCTTTTCCTCGAAGATGAAGAAATGAACCAACTTGCGTCCCCTCTAGGTCTTCGTTACTCCTCCCAGGCGAAACAGTCCTCTTCAATACCCGTGTTGAAGCCCGCTCGCCCAAACGTCGCGGTTCACGATTGCGTTTACCCATCAGCGTCTCACCCATACGGCCCAAGACGCGACAGTTACTGTTGACGACGCATAGGCTGTTGTGCGTGAAAGCGAGGGTGGATGGGGGCGTTAGCTTAAAGAGTGAATTGAGTTTGAGGATGGGAGCGGAGAGGAGTGGGGATAAGGCTACTGCGGGGAAAGAGAAGGAGAAAGAAAAGGAGAAAGAGGCGAAGTCGGTTGTTGAGAGTGCGGAACGCAAGGGGGAGAGGGAGTTTGTTGTGTTGACTGTGAGTTCACCCAAGGCGTTTTTGAAGCCCGTTTCACTTGATGCACATTGACTGACTGACTGACTGACCTCCACCACCCAGTCAACTAAGTCCCAGACGTACGCCGCCGAATCGAACACTCTGTCCGCTCAATGGGTGGACAGGATAAACGCATCCCTCTCTTCCCCACCCCCAGCATCAACAGCACCCACCACATTACCATCGAAACCGAAAAACTAGTATCATACAACACATACCCGCAACGCCACGGACATCGTCTCATAATACACGTTCACGCAAATAATGGCACTAATACTCTCATCTTGAGTTCTCTCAATTCTCTGGTCTGGCTTATAAATATGTTTTGGATGGACGGTCGGGCTGAAATCACGTATTCCCCTGATATCCCGCTTGTTGCTTCATTTTGGTAGAAAACCATATTTTTTCTATATCATGTATCGTCCCGGTGTGCAGTTTATCTCCCTGTGTGTCGCTTTAACTTATTGGCGGTGGGTGGAGGGGACAGCCAGTTTTACAGTAATCTTATACGCTTTGGTTCTCGGGCTGGGACTTCTGTTTGAAATCTTTTGAAAGCGTATGCTATCCATCCTTGCTTTTAGTTTGTAGGGAATGTCAATCAAACTGGCGTAAGTTTGCGTAGATAGTAGATATATAGGTGGATGTAAAGCCGCGTCTAGCCAGGGGGGAGGAGACTGGCATCGATTGCGCCTCCCTCTTCGCTAACATCGTCAACATCCTCCGACGACCGCGCGAGTGGTGTACGCGGCATTGCCATCAAACCTGTATAGCACAAAACAAAGCATTAAGTTCCAAGTTCTTTCAATAACTGAAGCAGAAAGTATCACCCACCCGTTCGCGCACTCTCCAAAATCCCAAACGGCTTCAACAAGCTCAAAAACGCGATCACCCGATTCGTCTTCGCGGTAAGCTCGACGATGACACTATTATCGCTCACGTCCACAATCTTTGCTCCGAATTGGTTTGCAAGCACGGAGATAGACTGCAGATGTTGGTGTTTAAGCCTCAGAGCCTCCGAAGGCGTCAAGGGGATCGGAGTCTGCAGATCCGTAGAAGCAGTCTCAGGGTATCCCCCACGCTCGAAATTCTGAGCTAGGAGAGTTTCTTTTTCGAGTTTGGAAGTGTGTTCGGGTGGATGAGCGGAATGGGAGTGGGTTCGGCGGGGCTCGTGCGAGGGTCCGCCGACGAATTGGTCTTCGAGGTATTCGGGGCCGAGGATGGAGACTTTGACGAGGAGGAGTTCGCGGGAGATGACGCGGGTGTCTGTGTAGTCCAGGACAGCCCAGACAGGAACCTGCCGAGAGAAGAACGCGAGGGCTCTCGGTCAGCGCAGTGTCAATTGACCAGGAGTGGAGAGAAACGTACGAGATCTTCGAGTTGTCTCCGGGCTTGTTCGACGACGCCGTCTTGTCCACTGATGACGATCGACATGCGACTCAAGTCTCGAATCTCGGTTCTGCAGACGACGAGAGAGTCGATGTTGAACCCTCGTCCAGCTAAGATTCCAGAGACGCGGGATAAAACACCCGGTTCATTTTGAACGAGGCAGTTTAGGATGTGTCTGCAAGTCATTTTTTTAAAAATGTCAGTAAACGCAACGTCCAACAGTTCCGGACAGTTTGACACAAGAACGAACTTTTTGAATGGTTGCAGACTTGGAGGAGGGGTATTATACAAAATATTGGTGACAGCCTCCTCTGCTGTCCTTGAACGGGGAAGATCAGTTGCAGGGAGGGGTGGAGGACGCGTTCGTTGGACGCTCTTGTAGTCGAGCGCAGAGGTGGAGTCATCTATCGGCCGAGGTGGTTTTGGGAGTTCGCCCGGAGCTCTAACCAGTGACGAACTGGCGAAATAGCGAGTACTGAGAGCCCTATGTGCCCACCGCGACCGTAGAGCGAGCATGCTCATTTTCTGTAGTAAATAGAAGGTTAAAGCGATTGAGTTCGCGAAATTGTTCAAGTGCAGATTTGACTCACTTTGCTCAGTTGCTAATAATAAAGCGAAGGACGTGAAAAGTCACTTGACTCCTGGATTGGATTATATAATGTTTCCGTTATTGATCAATGGGTCAAAGGCGCTCCCCCGCCCTCGGACATGAGCAAAAGTGAAGCTAGCTATCAAGCAAAGTGCGTCGCGGAAGGCACTGCAGCTGGCCTTACAGGACCTTGCAGTTGTTGACTAGGATAAGTCAACATTGAACAATCCGGGGCCCCGCTAACGAGGTAAAGAACCCCACAGATCAGGCATAGTAACATTCACACTCAATTCAACCAGGAAAGCAACTACACCAGCAAGAACATGTTGGTGGCGTTTAGGTTTGTAGTAGTCAATGCAATTGGGGTCCAGCCGAAGAGGCAGTACTTTATGATAGAGCTAAGAACACCTGGGAGCTTGAGGCCACAATCTGATGACTCCCAACGGTGTAGCGAGGCACGACGACCACACATGAACTTATCTTCGCTCAAGGTCAAGGTATTCCGTTTAGAAATATGCATCAGCAGAAATTCCAGCGATGTTGATATTGACCCACCTGTCCATGGTCTCCCCTCATAGTTCAGTAGCTCGAGGGTACACTGACGAACGAACTTCCTCATGGTTTTAACATGGTTTTGTTTCCCCCTGAATACATCCCGCAACGCATCTTGTGAAGGTTCCAGCTCTCTCTCATCGCTGAGAAACTGGAAAACGCGTAGATTAGGTGCCGCCAATCGAGCGGATTGTGTCTTTGCACTGCGTTCCTGTGAATTGTAGTTAGGATGCGATCAGGGATGGGATTCGATGACAGATCACCTAGTGACTTGGTGATCATGACCTATCGCAAGGACCTTTCCAGGGGGGTCTATCACTGGCGGCTATTGCCCGTAAGACCCAGGGTCAACTCTAGATTTGCCTGGAGACATCGTGCTCTTCAGTAGTTTGAACTGCAGCCGGGATGCACGTGTCGATCGCGGCTTTACTGATGCGGCCCTACATTTGCCGCTGCTGGATGTCCTCGCGGGAGTTATCTCCCAAGTGATCTTGCAAGTATCTGTCACGAGATCCATCGTGACGTCTGAAGCTTACCAGTTCTCGAGGAGAACCCGGTGTGTTAAGCGTGCTTTAACAGTGGCAACTCTCGATGCACGGTTGTTGACTGGACGGCGTGAGGTAACAGGCTCACCACTAAATGAGATGAGGTCAAGAATAATATTCAGTGAAAGGCTGCCATGCAGTCTGTCGACACAAATAAACGAATCGTGGTACTGTATGGAAGAACCATCAGGTCTGGGTAACGGGAGGGCGGATACCCAAAAGAATACAAAGAAATGACGAATGGCGCGTCGGGGGGCGTTAGCGCTGTCAAAATTAGTACCTGGGCGGGTTGCCGCCGGGCGCCACTTAGGATGTCCGACACTGCGACCATGGGCTTTGGCTTTGGCAACCTTCCACACGAAAGAAAAATACCCTTTGCATCTACTTTTTGTGATCCTTTCGACGTGGAAGACGTGTCAAGTATCAACAAGGCTTCTGCAAGTTCCAGAAGGACTGAGCTTTGAGCAGCGCACGCTTTGGTCCGTGGCAGCTGTCACCTTGCTTTATGTTCAAAGCGTCAAAGCGATGGCGACCACTTCGGTGAGTGGCACATATTTCGTGCCAACTAGACCGACTTGGCTGTCGATTCTGAAGTTGCTTTGGCGCTGCCTTTGCTCTCAAACGAAATCAAAGCTGTGCTGACATGGGAGAACGGTCCACAGGGCAAACACGGACACAACAAGTTGGACCCACAAGGACCTACTAAAATGGAACAACCTCCACCAGTCCTTTTTCCCGCTCTACTTCAACGACGCGCTTCTCACAACAACCACAACCTTCAATACTTCTCCTTCCGCTATCCAAGCCCTCATCTAGCCGCGTTTTATCACGGTATCACTCACTGGCCTCCATTCTACGCGATGGCAGGCCCAATTCGTTCAAGTCCCATAGCTGGCTCTTCACGACAACAAGCTGCCTATAAAGTTCAACCACCACGCCCACCAAATGCCTGGATCCTCTATCGCTCAGACAGACTCAAGGATCTGCCACCCTCCAAGGAACGTCGTGCCCAAGCTGACGTCTCCAAGATTATCTCTAATATGTGGAGGAATGAGAAAGAAGAGGTGAAACTCGAATATGAGCGTATGGCTGACGCCAAGAAGGCAGAGCATCAGCGTATGTATCCTTCCTACCGCTTCCAACCCATGAAGAAGGAAGACAAGGAAAAGATGAGAGAAGACAAGAAACAAGAGAGGGAACAAGCTCGTCTCGCAAAAAAGTCGAGAGGGCGTGGCGCTACCAGCGCGACCCCCAGCGCGCCAACCGCGCCGCCCTTGGCCTATGCCACACCTTATCTCATCCCCGGTTACCCAACGCACATGGGTATGCCACACCCTTATATGCAGCCGTACCAACCCGAAGCGCGCTTCGGTCCCGCAGGACCGTCTCCACCGTTGTCGGCTGCGTCGTCGCCGAATGAAACGTCAGCATCGCCAGAGCCCACGCCATGCCCTGAGGAAAATACCGTAGTCTCAGCGAACACATCTGCTCGCCCCTCCCCCAGCCCCGACTCCCAGGAATCGCCGTCATCGCTGCCATTACCTGTGAACATGCAATACCCACCGCAGCAGCCATCGCTTCCTGGCTCCCAACAACCATCACCCAACCCATACGCGACACAACACCTTCCTCCTCATCAACTACAGATGACCGGGCCTAGTCAGTGGCAACTGCCGCTATCTCAGCCGGAACTACTCAATGCGCACGGTGGAATGCCACCGATGGCTCAGCCCGGGTGGACCGACATGTCCACCCAGCTTCCGACGGTCGACTCCCAAAATCCAGAGGTATGCTGAGAGAAACATATAACGTCCAGCAGATCCTGATAATTGTTTTTACTAGGAGTTTTTGAATTTCGACATTGCATTCAATCAAAACCAGAGCTTCGCGGACTTCCAACAGGGTATCACCAGCGATGGTCTACAGTTTGACGGCCTCCAAGGCCTTCTAGGCATGACGGGCGAGAACGGAGTCTTCAGCCTCTCGAACATTAACCCCTCGGATCTCCTTGCTCACCCGCAGGGAGAGCTTGAAATAGCGATGGCCCCACAAGCACCGACCTATGATTTCAACGGGGATCTTTTCGCCAACTTCGACTTCTCCGCTTTTGAGCAATCTATCGGGGCCAATCAAACGCTTGACCAAAGCATCGACCCAATGACTGCAGCTCCCGTGCCTGACGATTTCGCATCGCTCTTCCAAACCCCGAGCAATCCGGAGATTCAGGCCTATACCGGTACCCAACAGCGCCAGCCGAGTATGTTCACTCAGGACGTGATGCAATTCCTCAACCTAGAAGCCACAGAGGGCGGCGTGCTGCAGGATACTACCGTTGCTCCTACTGCTACCTCGGTCGCCCCGCAGCAGGTGCGCCCTCCTCCCGCTCAGCATGTGCAACCGATGCCCATATTCACTCAGATGACGAACACACCTGCCACCGGAGGCTCCGGTTATGTTCCTCCTGCTGGTGCGATTCACTCGTCGTCGCGTCGCGTCGCTGCAAGCTGGAAGCCGTCTTTCGCGATTCCCGAGTCCCCTGTCGAGCAGCCAGTCCAACAATGGGCCAGCTGAGCGTCTTCTGTTCAGCATCATTAACGATCGCGTGTCATCCCCTAAAATCAACTCGGACAATTTTCTTCATTTCATCTCATGCCTCTCACTCACTCTCGCTCTCGCACTCGACCTCATGGGCCGTCCGCTTAATCACTTTTGACCTATGTTATCCGATCTGCCTTGCTTTCAATGTTTCATAGAAATTGTTCGACTGCCCCCGCTTTACATCTGCTGTGTTGTGGTTATATTTTTGCTCTTATCTTTTACCCACAGCGGACGGCCTCTTCGAGACCATCGACCCTCATGGCTGTTCACGCATTCTCCCCTGCTCTTCTCACCCCGCTCTCTTGGTTATTCAGTACCTCTTCGCATGGAATCTGCAATACCCCGTGATTCATTGGCCATCATTCCGTTTATACATCGCAGAGCCTGATTACACCTCATCTGATCCGAACCATCCCCCCTTTCACGACGTCGTTATGATTTGTTTATTCTCGCATCTATCCATTCATCTTTTTTTATTCCATTTTTCCTCCCTCTTCCTCATCGATATCATGGTAACAAGCCCCAAACTTTCCTAACTCCCATTCAACCCTGGCATTCCCCATTGATACCTTATCGTACAGTTTTTTCTTCCCCTCCCCCGGGCCCGTCTTTTCAATTTCCGTTAACTTTAACCTGAACTCGTCGAACTTGAACTGAATTCACAAAAATAGCACTGGCATGCTCCTCAATTGTTTTCTGCGTTTTGTAGGATTAGCAATGTAAAAATCTGGGAATCACCATTTCACTGTACAGTGTGCACTTGGCCCGATTGTTGTCTCACTTGCCTTCGGACCTTGCGCAGCTTGCAGAGTTTGCAACCGGGTAGCATCCTGCGTCGCTCGTCTCAATTTTTCTCCGCCGCGTAACTGACGGGTTAACACAGAAGGTCCAATTTGTGCCTCGAATTGCTCGAACCCCAAGTCCGCGAGCTATCGCGCCCAGAGACCTTGTGCTCATTTCTCCCTTGGACCCTCAAGCGCCCATAACCAGCGGCTCACACCCCCGCCCGTCCAAATCAAGCAGACAATAGCAAAAACTTGTTCGCGACATCGAGAAAGAAGTTGATCGGCGACATGATCATGAAGGGCCAGAAATCAG
>KN839839.1:1080526-1146493 GCA_000827185.1 Hydnomerulius pinastri MD-312
CGCCCGTCCAAATCAAGCAGACAATAGCAAAAACTTGTTCGCGACATCGAGAAAGAAGTTGATCGGCGACATGATCATGAAGGGCCAGAAATCAGGGAATGAAAATTTTCTCGATCGTGGGCTGTTTGCAACTTTGGGGTTCTCTTCGAAAGGACAATAGTATGGAAAGCCGGACGGTCGCGCTCCGTTATGCGTTGTGACTTCTTCTATATGTGGTAATCACACATGCTAGGACACCTAGCACTCCGCACTTGGGCGAAAGGTGTTCAATGTTCGAGATTTCGTGGTACAAGTCTGGTGGATAGAAATATAATAAATTCATCCGTAGCACAAGGGGACGAGAGGCAGCAATATTTCTTCAATTTTTCCAATAAATACTAGGGGTACAAAGAGTCCGCTCACAGCATGCATCTTACATAAAAGGTAATGCTGTGCACTCATTGTCTCGGACACTTGTCGGGAACTTGAAGGTTGTGCTTGCTGTCCTCGACGACGAGCACCCCATATTTGACATTCCTTCGTCTTTTTTGCTCGTTTCTTCTGATACACTGCATGTAGTACCTATGTAGAGTATGTTTAATGCAATAAAAACACTTTCAAGGCCAAAATAACCATTAGGAGACTCAATGATACCTAGAGAGTATAAGGCTGATTGCTACTCAAAGCCTCGAGCTTTCAGGCATCATTTCTGGTGAAAAACATTATATTCATATGTAATTACATGGGGGAGATGATCCAGGAACAATTGGGGAAGGTTGAAAGTGAAAAGGGTGAACAAGGCGGCCATATGAGAGAAAAAGAGTTAGATGGACTCACTGGGACCTCCAGGCATTTCAAAATATCGATATAGGTCACCCGATTCTCCATCCCCCTCCGAATGGGATCATATACTAACCCCCCACGCGCACAGCAGCAACCTTACATTCTCGCTCCCCCGGTTGGGCATTTGTGGAGACGGAATGGTGGAGGGCCGATCTTGAGCGTGGGTGGGCACAGGATATGGACTCGATGCGGTACGGGGCGATGAGGATAAGTACCAGGTAACTAGAATGTTGAGTATGAGTGAATACCATGTGCGCGGGAGTGTTCATTCATAATCACCTCAAATACCGTGATTCGAGGTGTTGGAACGTTTGCAAGGTTATGGCTCACTTGGCTAAGCGAAGCGGTGTGGCACTGGCTGAACAGTGTACACAACCAGTCACTCCTATGCACACACCTGATATCACCATTTCCCCCCAGTATCACTCAATCCTCCTCCGATTTTCTCAAACTTCGTTTTCAGATGTCCCAACGCACGTTCCTTGCCTCGGCTACATAACTGACGTGAAACCTGTTCGCCGACTATGACAAATCATGATGTTGACGAAGGAATGTCGAATATGGGGTGCTCGTCGTCGAGGACAGCAAGCATGATCTTCCCGGCAGTGTCCCAGACAGTGAACACACACTATTACCTTTTGAGATGCGTGCCGTGGCCCGTGCGCGTGAGCGAACACTTCGTACCCTTAGTATTTATTGCTGGTGTTGCGTTTACAAGTCTAATCATAAGGCAGCGACATAAGGGGCTCCTGCCTAGGTAGGAATCAAAAAGACAACTACAGCTTATCTGCTAAGGGTACACGAAGTCCTACCGCCCAATATGGGACGTGACGCTGACAAAGGGAGCGCGACCGTCCGGCTTTCCATACAATAGAGAAGGTAGCTTGTAGGAAGAATCAAAATTTTGGGCGGAAGGTGAGAGGAACAGCGCTCTCATGCCGCGGACAGGTTCATATTCATGGTGATCGGGGACGATATTGGTTGATAGGTTCCAGAACTGTCCCAGGACGCTATACCGGGTCCTCATGCGCCCAGCGCCCGTTGTAATATTAATATTGACTTAGAAGTAATTTCCGGGCGCTCCTGCACAGATCATGATCTGTGACGTTGGAAACAAACGGCGCTTGTTTGATTGCTAAGTCTGCGTGGAAGCTGTCCTGTGCGGTTCCGCAGCCTGATAGAATTCCCACCGTGACATCTCCAATGCCAAAGGCTCAAGCAATCTCAACGAGCTTGGACAACCAGGAAGAGGGGGCTGAGAGGATTGTCGGTGATATCGGCCACAATGAGGCTTCAATTGCAAACGGTGATTTGTGCAGGTCCTCAAATGATAATTCAGGAGGGAGTCTGACAATCCATTTATCGTTTACAGGGGAGGAGCACAACGCGAGAGTGCTGTCTATTCTCCCGATAGAGCTATGGCTTGAAATCCTGCACCATGCAACCTTTGTTCCCGATATCCTCGCGCCCGACATATACCACCAGACCAGAACACTGGGGGCCTACTTCAACCTCGACCATCACCCCATGATGCTCGACGCATTGTATACCAAACGGTCGCTTGTTCTTGTCTGCAAGCATTGGCGGGGTCTGTGTTCTTCGCTCCTCTACCAATCGATCTTTATTAGAGACACGAAGAGTCTGAGAGCGCTAGCTGGTACTTTAATGCGCTCTCACGAAGAGAGCCATCAATTCAGCCCCGGCATGGGCTCTCTGGGCTCGCTTACAACTCGACTTGACTTCGCACCGACGGATTGGAAACCGAACAGCGAGTCGGACATGACTTTGCTAAATCAAGTCATCGATTACCTCCCAAACTTAGTCATCGCGTCGTTCTCCATGATTTCGCAAGATATACGCTTGCCAGCCATCACCTGTTCTGTAGCCGATTCCCTTATATCGAAGTCTCAGCATCTGAGAGTCATCGACTGGTCTACTCAAGCGCCCGTTCCCGTTCCAAGAAATCCGTGGTTCGAACTTCCCTTCATTCATAATCCCCAGCTTCGAATGCTAGGCTGTATTGATGCACCGCTTCTCCCCGCAGTTCCCGCCCCTCAGGCTGGCGGCACTCGTCGTTCGGAAGATCCATTCGTCCGCACCAACATGAGGAGCTTATCCATATACGGCCCATTTCGGGATCATGGCTTCTGCACATACGTCACGTTCCCTTCGTTGCGTGAGCTGTCATGTCATCTCTGGAAACAGAGCGAGGGCACAGCTGTAGCCCAGGAACGATTTTTTGGCAGACATGGGGCCAATCTAGCCGCTCTCCATCTCCAGAACTACACGTCCTCTCCCACTGACAACACGAGGGATATGCTGTGGGTCAAGGAGCGCTGCCCTGCCTTGCGCAACCTGACTATCTCTGTCCGAGATTGGAGGGAGTTGCCTATCGATCCTGCCAATATCCCCGGCATTGAATCACTTGGGCTTCGCTGTGTCCGCGAGGGACTGGGACTGCATCAGTTCAAGCTCCTCTTCAGTTTCATTGAATCACTGGATGCTGCATCTTCCACGTTGCGTGTCATTCAATTCCTCGACCCTCTCAATGTTGCCAACATGCTTCAGTTGGGGGGAGGTCGCAAGTTTATCAGGAATTCCGTCTCGCGTTTCAAATTTCGCCTGGAAGATTGTGCAGGAAGGTCTTTGAAAGGTATGTCTAACGAGTGTTATGTTCCAGTGGCCATGATGGTAACCTTTCTCTTGTGGGGTGGCACAGAGTATCTATGAGTCGAATCACAACTAGGGAGATTCTGACCCATGTCATTATTGTCAAAGACTTACCGACGTTGTTCTCCTGAAGGATCTCTGAAAAACATGTTACAGGGACATCGCATGTTAACCATCTTGAAAATCGTTGTTGACCTTTAAGCAGTTGTCCCGATCGTCCCAACGTTTACCTCGCTCGATTGTGCGTTTTCCTGACTTTGAATATACGGCCATCACCCTTCAAGGCTACAGTTGATCGATAACATGATTGACGCCCTTTACGTAACACCGTGGTACTTAAGTATAAGTAATGCTCAGTTACGTCGTGTTAGCTTCGACAATCCCTCCGACAGCCACTCACACATCCACTTACTCAAGGTCGCAGCACCGGTTCATGTCGCACCGGTGCTTATCCGTGGAAGACATTGTACTATGTCTCTGCGAGACAATATATACCCCTCGAAGTGCCCAGAATCTGCCATATAACTGGAGTTTCGACCGGCGCCGGGAGTATAATTCACAAACTCGTGCATCCCTGCAAAATCTCTCCGCATTTTCGAAAACTTGTCGCTCCATTCGGGGACCGGCACTGGACGTTCTCTGGCGGACTCAGTGGGGCTTGGCCCCACTTCTCCAGTGTGTACCGACCGCTGCCACAATCCAAATCCCAAGTAAATGGGGAGTACGTCCTATAATCGTGCGCTGCTACTCTGCTACTAGTCTCTGGTACGAGTGCTCACGATAATTGGTCCTCTCATAAAGTCTTTTCGTCACCCACCATGTTCATCCGACTGGAGGATCGTAGAGCCTTTCGCGCGGCGCATCCGCTACATGGTAGCTGACAGCCCTCTAAAGTCAACAGCCCAAGTCAGCGCAGCCACCTTGGCTGCTTTGCTGGCGATTTGCCCTAACCGTTCCCTGTTACCGAACTTGCAATCGCTCTACCCCCCGACAGATTCCATCACTTGCGCACTTACAGGGGAGCATAATCCCACCATCGATCAGCTCCCCTCCCTGGTGAATGACAATCTTGTATCCCTTAGTCTGTACTTGCGATGCACCGAACTCGAATACTTTGGTTCCTTGCTGGTCGGAAGGTGCCAAGTCCTCGAGGCACTCAGGATCGACTGTAAGACGCTCCGTCGCTTCCACTCTCATGACTCTCAGAGTTTTGCAGTGTCATCTGTCGACGACTCGCGCGGAGACTCGGACGCCGTTTCGAATATGCTCAGGCTGCTCACGTATCTGAGATGCCTCCGATCCCTGACCCTCTCCATCGGTTCCGACATGAGCGGTAGACCGTCTCCAATACGACCCCGTCTTCACTTTTCACAATTGCGAAGTTTAGCCATATATGTGCACTCCGTACGTTTGGTTATAGGACTGTCAACCCTTCTCGCCGTACTTGAAGCTGTTGACGCTGATAATCTGGAGGATCTATCAATCGCGTCGCTCGAAGAACCTAACCTTCAACTTACTCAACATCCTATCCTTACCATAATCAACTCCAAGATATCTTGGCGACAATCTCTACGATCTCTCGAACTTTCGCTTGGGGATAACACAGAGGCCCCAGGTACAGCAGTTTCATGGAACGGTGTACCCCCCGAACTAGCTACCATTTCTCAACTGCGGAGCGTATGGCTTCACGCCCAAGGATTGGTCATAACAGACAGCGTCGTTCTTGACATTGCACGAACATGGCCTCTCTTAGAGAGCCTGGAGATTGGCCATCCTGGGGGGAAAATTGGGCTAGAATTCTCCTGGTCTTCCGTCACACTTGGATGCCTAAAGGCAGTAATGGGATACTGCCCTGGTCTCCGAGTTTTGCGCATTTACGTTCCTATGGACGCATCCTCTGTACCCAGACCACCTCTGCTCGGCACCACCCATGGGTCCACTCAAGCCCAGGCTGCGTTCAGCAGTCACCGGGAGCCAGAAGTGGTCGAAATCTTGATTGATGACAAGTCGCCGATTGCAGACCCTGGCGCTGTCGGGGAGTATCTTAGGGCACTGGTCCCCGGGAAATCTGTGAAGCTGGTTTTGTGGAAGTGGTTGTATGATAGTGATATGTGGGTTAGTGTTCGTGACTACCTGGACTCGTTAGTCCCCAGTACTCTGTAGCCCCTATCGTCTCGTGGAACCGGTTTATTTTTGCGATATCCACGTGACCCAACGCGCCAGGCTGCTTTAACTTACTGTAGCGCGCGATTTGAGCTGAGTTATACTCTGACCCTCTCGCTCGTCGCAAACCCAGTCAGCAAGTTCCCGCTGATGCATGGTTGCTAGCCAGCAAATTCTCTCCGACGACATGTCCGAGTCGCTCCCAAGAATATCAGAGCTCGTACGCTCTGTTTTGTCCGACGTTCAAGCAGAATTCACCGCATGGAATGAAACTTATTGTCGCCAGGCGTTGCAGTCGCTGGGCTCACCACCTTCGAGACCTTCTTGGCCTGTTTTCGGGCCTTTTCGCTCCACGGGGAGGCTTGCTAGTACTGTCAGCTCGATCGACGCGTCCGTTGGTGGCGAACAGGGTGCACCGGAACAGACAAGCAGTCCGAGTCAACGGGTTGTGCGGGAGTCATATTCACCAAATGGAACAGTCTTCGAAGTGTCTTCGATACAACTGCAGACCATCAGAGTGGAATCCTCGCTTGACTCGCATCCTTTCTACGAATCTTGCTCTCCGTTACCCCGGAGCGTTTTCAAAGGCGACGATGATGATAACATGCGTTTCATCCCATACGCCGACGATCCTAGATTTGACAAAGTCGATCACACTCATTGCTATGAATCGTTTTCGTGGCAGAACGAGAATGATCCTGACTGTGAGTATTCTTTATTTCCTCAGGCTGTATGATGTGATAACGGATAGCAGGCACATAGTAGAAATTATCGTGCTCGAGGCAGCATATAGACTACATGCGCGACATGGCTTAACGTATGATGAAATTGACGGCTGTGGTATCATGCCGCTCAAACTGCGGTCGCGTCCTGGTAGACCTGGCCTCTTGTCTATCAGCCACCGACGGTGAGTTAAAGTGAATCCTCCCCGATGTGCGAAGATTCACTGAGTGCTCTAAAGTGATCGTTTACAATGGAGCGGCACCTCAATTCCATCATCATACGTATTCCCATCGGGCACGCCACCAGCAAAATCAAATTTTCGTCGGCGACTCGAGGGCGTGAATTCACTTTTCTGTCCTAATCTAAGCTGTCTGGAGCCACTCTGCAGCGTCCATGGTGCGCAAGTTAAGAACTACGACGTGAAGTGTTATATTCACTGTTACATGATAGTCGAGAGTAACTCGATGCCGCCTCCTAGAAAGTCTTCCCTCCCTTGGGCTCAAATCCACAGCCAGGCGACAGTTCCATGTAAACATGATTGCTTCGTTGACTCTGCCGTGGATATGGTCTGAGTGAAGTCACTTCTGTTACCTAAATCATTCATATCCATATCTTGACAGGACCCTCCTTTTTGGAGTGCAGATGAGATAGAGTCCTTCAAAGTCATCCTCGAAATAGCTCCAGACATGACCCCATGCGACCTCGCGGATTTATGTTTCAAACCATGTCGTGAGGTAAACCTGCTGTTCAGTATCCATAGATATGTGTTGAGGGGATGGATAGGTATATTACCACAGAAGCCTTCTATATCCGGGAGATCACAAAGAGGTTCAACCGGAGGATAAGAAGGGCAAGCAGCGTGCACTCCAGTTCAACGGTAAGCCACGCTGAAACTCACAGTCCTTTCAAGCTCATGCTGTTTGCTGTAGACGACGGTTCCATCGGATTCACTCCGTGCGCACCTCTTTTTATTCGATCATGCTCGCAAACATATCTGCAATTAGTAATGAACCTTGTCATCATGCCGGTCCATGCGACAACTCCTCCGAATGTTCATGTTTCAGGAACAAATCGCATTGTCAACGCAACTGTCGTTGTCCTTTAAAATGTCGGTGAACCTCACCGGCTCCTCGCCCTCGACGCATCTTCCTAACTTCTTTCCTCGTCGTGCATTCAATGCAGGCAATCGCCGATGGCGAGGTTGCCGTTGCTCCAAGACGAGGTCTGGGTGGAGCTGTGGGACAAAAAGGTGTCCTTGTCTTGAGGCGCTGAGGGAATGCGATCCTGAACTATGTCTGAGCTGCGGATGCAAGTGAGTGTGGTTTGATCCTCTCCTGGCCTTCGCCCTCTAAGTCAGGCAATCTTCCGTTTCACAGAGGTAAAGTCATAGATGGACCGCGCTTCGCATTATTCACAATGATGGCCTCGCAGATGAGAGCACATCCTGTCGTAATTCTCAAATCCGAAGGGGGGAACACAAGGCTAGTCGCGGCACTCGAAGCCAGACCAGCGATACTGAGCGCATATACGCACTTTTAGGAAATTGAAGTAAAACAAAGTCGATGGGGTTTGGGAGCTTACCTGACCCAACGTGTCAAAACAGACGACCTCATCACAGGCATGATATCTCCTCAAACACGAGGCCCGGAACTCACCCCATTTGTTTCCTATTCAATCCAGAATATAACGGTGAACTCATCTATGAGCCAACGTTCGAGAGTCGAGGGTGAGGCTCATCCGTTCGGCCACTTATCTCCTTCCGCGTCCTTCTGATCCTGCCCTTTCCTCAACCCACAGAGAGGTTGCAAATCATCGTGGGCGTAGCTACGTATTTGGCCTGAACAACACGTTCTCCCTCGACGCGGCGTATCTCGGTAATTCGTCACGTTTCATCGATCATTCTGCGGGTGTGGACAGTGGTAAACGGGCAAACTGCCGGGCACAAGGTATGCGGCTCGTGCTTACAAAGTATCTTCATACACACTGACGCGCCGGTCTATGGGGCCCATAGTTCGCCTTGTGAATGGGGAGCACCGAATAGGGATATTTGCTTGTAAGTGCCTTCATGCTTCCGTTGAAGGCGGGGGTTAACGGAGCCTGTCATGCAGTGCAGGACCTGGAAGTGGGTGCGGAGGTCTTGATTGATTATGGGTCCGAGTTCTTCACAAAGTGAGCTCGCACGGGCTGCTAAGACTTAGTGTGCACCCGATGCTGTACTTGTTGGCTAATTTTGTACCGGGCAAGTGCGCACGACGAACAAACTGACGGACTACGTTGGAAGCTCGAAACAGCTTGGCTTCGCAGGTTAGCGTATCTACAGTGTCAGCCCCGCGGCCATCCTTTCGGTAACGAAGCATGGGTCCTCGCTGGTGAAATTTGTAGGAAGCAAGACTAGTTCACCTTTCGATACTGCAAGTGTGCGTGCCCGTATTGCTAATTACAGTATGCACTGGCGGTCGGGAGCGAAATCACATCTCCAGTTCGCGCCCAGATCGAAGGCCTCATTCTGTTCTTGCGTCTTAAACAATCGGTCATAATCCCAATGTTAACTCAAGATAGTTTGCGTTCTTCAGAGCGCTATTTCACCATCCCTTTCTTTCCTTCTCTTTCTCATCTCACGTTTGCTCTTGTAAACGGAACAAGATCATACTAGAAATGCTGTGTCGCCTACCACTCTCTGTTCT
Source organism: Hydnomerulius pinastri MD-312 (assembly GCA_000827185.1). NCBI lineage: Eukaryota > Fungi > Basidiomycota > Agaricomycetes > Boletales > Leucogyrophana > Leucogyrophana pinastri. The sequence goes on from KN839839.1 coordinate 1,089,589, forward strand.
CGTGTTGACTTGTAGTGTCCTCGGTACACCAGTACACAAAAACTGGCATCTCAACCATAGAAGGGGAACTGCTACCGGACGCTCCAGCCAGACACCGAACCGCACTTCTGTGGTTGCACGGAATGAAACCACCCGGATAACCGAGTCCATTCCAATGCTCGACACCTTGACAGCGGTAGGTGTCCGCGCGTAAGTACTCATGCGTGGCAGTGAGTTTACGAAATGGCATCTCCACAGCTCGACGCGCAAGCTGCTACCGAGAACAAATTTCAGAACGCTCCTGCGTGGTTCGCAAGTCAAGGCATCAACCCTGGTTTCGCGCTCCCCGTTGCGCTGCTGGAAATGTACGACCAAGCATCCGACCAAGTGGCAGATCTCGACACGCACAACAGCTCTGTGGTTGGGTCGTTCACCGCTCCTCTCTTTGCCCCTGGCATAGGTGTTGTCTCTGGTGTTGGAGTCGTCGAGGCCTCACGTGGCTCTAAGGATGACTCTCTTATTGACGAGGTTCAGGGTAACGATGACATCGAGTATTATGGCCCACTCAATTTTGGCAGCCGTGCACAGACACTGACAATTGACTTCGACACCGGTTCTGCCGGTCAGTCTGCATCCGAATAAGTGGAACACGAAGGACTGAGACTGACTCATTCTGCTGATCTCCTGACTCAGATCTTTGGATACCAGTTAACTGTGGTAACTGCGGTAACCTAAAACGGTTTCAGGCTAGTTCCAGCAGCACCTACCAAAACACTGGGAAGCGCTTCCAGGTCACATATGTCAGATCCATTACCCCCTTAAACTATGCAGTACTTACGAAACTAATCACTCGACGATTTTGCCTCTTCTCGATAGGGCAAGGGCGATGTCAGCGGGACGCTGGCTCACGACATAGTAACGGTAGGGTCCTTCGGTGTGCCTGACCAGTACTTTGGCGCGGTGAATTCTGTGTCTCAAAATTTCGCGGAGGCACCAAACGACGGGCTTGCCGGGTTGGCATTTAGCACAATTTCGAATTCAGGTAAACCCACGTTCTTCGAGAATCTAATCGCACAGGGTTCCGTACAGGTTCCTTTGTTCAGCGTGTATTTGACTCGGGGTCAACTCCAGGGCTCTGAGGTAATGTGTGATCTTTCCTGTGCCATAATGCTGACTCGCGCTGAACAGATTTGCTTTGGCTGCATCGAGACGTCGAAGGTGACTCGCGATACCAAATCGAGAACCGTTCAGTGGGTGCCAGTGATATCGAAGGTGACATGCTAGATCTCTTCGGGAACATCTCCGACCGTCGCTCATGTGATGACTCTTGAAGACGTATTGGACTGTGGACATGAATGGGGTGTCAGTAAACAACCAACTGGTCTCAACTTCAGGACTGCACGGCGTATGTACATTCATTCAGGTTCGGCTCGCCTCCCCCAAGTTCTAAGCCCATTGATGCGTATAGGTTATCGACACTGGAACATCGTTCATCTACGTCCCTCAGGCCACAGCGAATGACATATATAATCTGGTGAGATTAAAGCGAATATTAAGAGCCACAGAGCAAGACTTGACACGCTCCTGAGATCCCCGGTTCGCGCTCGGTATTAGAATTCGGGGTTCGGGACCACGCAGGAGAATTATAACAGAATATTCGTGTTTGTCTGAGCTCTGTCAAACACGTAGGGGAAAGAGATACACCAGGAGACGCTATCGTATACTACGAGATTATGTAAGTGTACCGAACGGAAACTGGGTTTCCAACACTCGGCACCCGAGGTTGGTAGTGGGTTTTACTCATATCCCTGCAACTCTCCAGTGCAGATATCATTCGTCTTCGGTAACAAGAAATTCGCCTTGGATCCTCGCGACCTCAATCTCGGGAGGCTCAGCGATGGGTAGAGTTTTTTGAAATGTTTTTGGCAACTGAAACTTACTTGCGCTATGGCTCAGCTCTTGCATAGGTGCCATCATTGGCCTGTCAGGCTCGACTTTTAACGGTATCGCGATAATCGGTGGGTTCCCTCATTCGTCCTCAACATGACGGTTGGCGCTGACGATTTCTACTTCCAAAAGGCGACTCGTTCTTGAAGTCATGTGAGTCGAGGTTTGCCCTCAGCATTACACACAGGTCTGAAATATATCAAGACGTTTCGGTGTACGACTACTCGCATAAGATGAGAGTGGGATTTGTAAAAAGCATCAACGAATGATGAACGATGGTAAGTGCTCTCCACTTGATCTCTATGGATAAGTAATGAATATTTCAAGCAACTTGCAGTATTTATCTAGAGGGTGTTTGTGGAGTGACTTGTTGATTGATCACATGTTGTCGGGTGTCGTCCAAATCTACTGAGTTGTCCATGTTCGATTGTTTCGTGCGTTGCTCAAAGTGTCCATGCGAGGAACCTTGAGTCCTTGACATGGGCCGCCAATGCCCAGAGGAAGTAGAAGGCGACTTAAAAAGCCCGGTTCGGTCGGCAGGTTGAGTGACCTCCCTGTCATACTCGGATGAACTCGGTAGACTGCAAAACTTGTTCATACACCTTTCAATGAGTCAGTGTAGGCAACAATGCCAATGCAATAACGCACAGTCCCCTCCATTAGGATATGTACCTGTAACCTTGGAAGTGCATGATGCAAGCCGTACAAGCGGACCAAGAGACCACCCGGGAGTCTTTCATTGGCGGAGGCATTGGCAATGCTTGGGCAATCCCGGATCTCTGATCGATCGACAAGTATTTAAAAGGTCGAGAGAACCACTGTCTCCGGCTCCTCCGGCCAGAGAGACCTACTAGGTTGAAGGTCTGGGCAGTTATGCCCTTCATTGACTTGGCAGTGACCGTGGCCAGAGCCTATTACGCAGAATTGTTGCTGGATACCTGCTAGTCTTTTTCAACTTTGCTTGCTGGCCATGACTTGAAGTTGTTGATGTCGGATTTACATTCCGAGTCTGCAGCTGTAGTTTCATGCCATCATACGCAGGTATGAGAGAGGAACAATTGTCTTCCTCTCTATTATTGGTCTGGTTTGAGGAGAATAATACGGAGGCGTGTTTTCCACGCACGAAATACTTCACACACACACTGGCATGGCTCCCTCCAATCTATCCATGTGCTTCAGCCTGCGGCAGCAGCAGGAAAATAATCAATTTGCATACATCCCGACGAGTATTTGAGGATGGAAGATGTGGTAGATGTGAAATGGGGTATGGAAGCATATTTTCCTCTCTTGACGACGAGCTCCCATGCTTATACCCTGCCTAGCTTTACGCTGTTCATGCCTGGGAAAACTTGCTCCGCTTGAAAGGCATACAAGACTGACATGCGAGCAACGTTAGCTCCATCGCGCTTCAAGCAGAAGTTCGTCCTTGACCTGAGATCAAGACTGTGTTCAACACGGGCGCGTCTAACCAACCTCTCACTTGGGCCGTCTGTGGATGCACTCGTGCCGATGAGGCTGCCGCGGCAGACCGAGAAGTTGGCTGGGCGGGAAGTCCATTATCAGCCCTGACTTTTCTTCCCCGGATCCTCCGTCGGATGACAGTGACAGTAAAAGCTTGAAGCTTCGCGGTCTCCATGATGCGAAGATCTTCATGAATGTTCAAATGCGAGAGTTTGTGCACTGATGGGGATATTTTACGGGGACAAGCATATCCCGAAATATCTCTACGAGTTCTTCGGAATGACAGGTTAGCTATTTCTCCTTGATAACCTCGTACAGAACTCTCGGTCTCACCTCGAACATCTTTCGACTTGCAGGGCTCTTGTCTGGCATCGGACAAGTTTGAGACGCAGCGCCTGCTCGGGTCCCGCCTTCCCAGGGTAGCCGTTAATCCGGATGCGATACAAAGCTGGCCCAGTGAAGAACATGAGCTATCCGAGCAAATCTCGGGTGACTCCTGCGCTGTCTTGTTCGTGTCAGGGCCCGCTATCACGTTTGAGATGGTGGTGCCGGGATAAGCGAGGTGAGTGGCATGTCCTTGTCGTCTCTTTCGAACATGGTGGTAATGGCGTCTGAGTACTTGAGGCACCCGAAACATTTTAAGACGAATTTCGTATCGCGAGGAGCGTAATCCCTAGCAGCGGTGGGGGCTGAAATTCTGGCGACAGGGCAGCGAAAGATGTGAGTACCATGCCTTTGGTACTGGTGGGCGTCATAAAACCAAGTCAGTATAGATTTCTGGTCCACGGCTGACCTGGGACGTGCAGGCTGATGGGCGAGGATGATTATTGGGTCTCTGGTAGACCGGCCTTCGACACGTAAGACCAGTTTGAACGAGCATTGGCCTGTAAAGAGTAAAAGATCGGCCAATGGAAAGTCCAACTATCCGTGTCCTCTGAACGTCCGCCGCGGGGGTAAAGTAGACGGATGATGCCAGGACCTTTGAACAAAGGAGTTGAGCTCATAGCCTACGAGGTGGGTGACTATATTGGTTATGCTAAGTGGCGGTAATAATCCTCGACTTATAGTCCCTTGCGGTTTTGTTATCCATGTGAAGGGCAGCTGGGGGAGGGGGGGCTTGTACTGTAAATCTGAGCCATTGAGAAGGTCCTCAGTGCAGTTCGACTTGCACTGGCAGTAAGGTTGCGTAATAGTAGCGGGCGGCGGGACGGAAACTAACAGGTGAACGGCTTGAAGGTCACCAGGGCTGGCGGATGAAAAAAATTTGGGGTGGATTACTGTGCAGGGATGTGGTCGGCCAGAATTTTGGCCAAAGAAGCAGGGAGTGAAATAAAAGCAATGTGTGTGGGTTCCATCAAAGAAGTGTCGTATTTAGGCTGAACGAGTGGTGCAAACTGTAATTCTCTCGCGGTACGTGGTATCAAATGGCAGCCCGCGCCGATTTCACGGTATCCTGAACATAATTGGGGGTTAACTAACCGTTTCAGTTTGACAGACTTGCTAAACAAAGGACTGTCCTTGTTCTAGGTCGCTAGGGAGTTCTACAATTGACGGTAATTCTGACCTGCTATGTATTTGCGCTAAATTTTTAAACCTTCACTTTCCGCCTTCGGTGATCACAGCAGAGGAACATGCAAATAATTCTTAAGGTGCGCATGCTCAGAGTTGTTCAAAGCCAGCTCGGCCTGTTTAGAATGGTTGGTCGCGGCGGAAGGGGGAAATGAAATAAAGGGGCCATGATTATAGTGTGAAAATGAGCCTGTCATTCTAAAGAAAGGTGAGCTTTCTCATGGCCCATAGATGACTGTCGTCTGATGCTTGATCCTGTGGTCCAAGGCACATCTGATGGAGCCATGCGTTGATCGCACGATGCATGTATCGTAAAATCCCTGGTTTCAGTCTCGATAGAATCACGATAGAGCGAGAAGGAATCGGGAACGTTAGCAGCTCATCATCGGAATCTTATGACCAGCAGGCATCCTGTCAATTTTGTGATTAGTTTGCGAGCGGCGTCTTGGCCTCACGGCCACCCAATTGACGCCTTACCATTTGCTGCCCCTGCCTCACAATATGCCTCATGTCGAAGAACAACCAAATCCCGCTATCCCCTAGAGGGCTTTGAAATTGGGGATACGTGATTTTCTGCCAGCTTCTCTCTGGCCGGGAGTTGCAACGCGCTCCCCGATACATGAGTGCGAGAAGATTGGCCAATAGTTTGCGGTTAAATTGGCTTCACTCTTGCTGTGCCTTTCTTTTCCTAGTTTGAACTTTGTCAATACAAAAGCCCACAGCTCGTTCGTCGAACCCCACTGACAAACCCCCACTCATGTTGGCCGGTCATTATCCTCAACCGTCAGCACCAACTTCCGGACCTCTCCAAGGGCATCCTTGTGCCTGGCTGGATGCCCCGTCATGCAATGGCCTGGCACCCGGAACGGCGAGAGAGATGTCGAAGCACCTACGGTGCTCCCATAGCTTTGTGGGCAGCGACAAGGAAAAGGTGCCATGCCGGTGGGGTGATTGCGCCGCGCAAATTCAGCGCGGGAACATGGGGCGTCATGTTGTTTCCATCCACCTTCGTCAGGGCCGTGCGCAGTGTCGCTTCTGCAACAAGGAATTCTCCCGGCGGGATTCTGCCTCTGCACATCAGCAGGGGTGTCCTATGCGACCCAGTGCCAGTGATCTGGCCACAACCTAGAAAGCGTGAAGGGTTTTAAGAATCCGCGGCACGCAAAGGTACGTTTACCAGCCACTCGCGGGCGCAACTGGCTCCTAAATACGCACTCCCAGTATTTATACGCCCTATATCGCAATTTACCCCAAAAAAGCTCTCTAGAAAGCCGACGCAATGATTCGGGCCGTGCAGACATCTGTGGGTGGTCAGGGGGAAGAGTTTGCTCGCATTACACTACTAGTACACGCGTAATTTTGGATTGGGATCATTTAATCGACAGCAACAGCATCCGTCAGCGGGGTCCTACCCTCGCTGAGTTTATGACTTTGAATTTTGTAGGTATGGAGACCGAAAACAGTAATGGCTGTGGGTGAGCCAACCATACGATGAGCGAGGAAATCATACACATTCCAGAGCACCTTGCCACCAGGTAACGATAAACATGTACGTCCGAGGGAAAGATGTTTACGTCCTATGCGGGCTTACTGCTCCATCGCGAAGGATTGGGTCGAGCGTCATGTTATCACTTCAGCTGTGATGCCAAGATGAACAAGGATAGGTTCGTTACGGAAACTTGAATGCGCAAGTCTGTCGGATCCAGCCATCTCTCGAGGTCTGGTGCAGACCTACAATATATATATACTAGAAGGTGAGGGGGCGTGATCAACAATGGACACATGAACATACGTTGAGCGGCTGATAAGGAAGTTCCACCGCACGCCGTCAGTCGGCTGCTAATGTCACTGTCTCACCTAGCTCGTGCATGGTACATTAATATCAGTAGAAAGGTTCTTGCCACATTGACAAACCATCTGCGCAATTTCAGCTGCTAGCCTTGCCGCACTGGTAGAGGAGCTGACAAGTTGCTTTTTGTTGGTTGCCCTGTGTCGTTGAGTTCGCATTCTTGTTCGCTTCATCACGCGTTCAGCCCCGAAGCGACGTCCTGAGATGTCACCCTTCTCGATAAAAGGGACCTTGTTAAGGCAAGCTTCGTCGTACATCATCCGAACTTGATGCATGTGGCTGTAGGCTGTGACGCGTGTGACAGCGCTCAACCACTACGCGATGATCTTTGTCCTAATGACCACCAAATATAGCTTCATGGTAGAAAACGTTATAAGTGCTTTGCGAACGAGGGAACCATCTCAATTTTCCTGGCTCTTTGCAATTAGCGCCTCTCTGTTGGGGCAAGTAATCAAGGTGAAGTCCTGAAATCCGAGTTGTTACAAGTCTCACTGGAATGCCTCATGCTTCTGCGAATGATGGTTGGTTCAAGTCTTGCTGAGTGTTCCTGTTTAAATTTCTCGCATCCGAGTTCCCTGTGACTTCCTTCATCGATAGCCACCCCATGGGTTTCACTGGGTTGCCTTGCGATTTTCTTCATGTTCTGTCCCTGACGGTTTCCTCAAAACCTTAGTTATCGTCCGCTGCCCAGCTCGAGTTGTTGCATTTGATCGGTTCGCTTCCATGATCACTTCCCCAGGCTCTCTCATCTCGGTGGCCGCTGATATTCTCTCGAGTACAAGGATCTTCATACTCCTGTCAGCCCTTACGAATAACAAACGAGCGTCTCAAGTTTAATGCATAGCATCCTGCATTGGTTGCTCGTTCTTTGTTCGTGCATTGTCATTTCTTTCGTGGACTTTGCGCATGAACTTAGATTTGTTTGATTGAAGGATCGGACCGTGTTCTCAGATACCTCCATACACTCATTCTCCACCGCGCAGCATGGTTCATGTAGGACGGGATTCATGTGCCTCTGACAGGCACACGGCATCATCGGGGCACCCGATATGGAGCTCGGGTTCTTGATCTGAATCAGAAGAGCCGCACTCTTCACAACTGGGTTGAGCCACAACAATTATGAGCCGTGCGTTACCTCCCCGGCACATAAGTGGTCGTACTGATACTGTACTCGCAGGGGCTGATCCGATTTCACCCTGGCCTCCCCGGGAAGTCGGGTCCCCGAGCTTTTAAGCCTCGTGTTGTCAATGCATACATAAGATGCTTCAGAAAGGCAAGTGAGGCGGCAGCATCATGCCACCTTTCCCAGCACGGGAATATTTTGTGTGGCTAGCAATCTGACTCCGCTCCAAAGCACAGTTTAAAACCGCAGCGTACTCTTCTTGTCAGCCGTTATAAGGGCAAGAGCACACTAGCTATTTTATCCGCAAGTGCGCGTTCTATCGCCCTCCTTCCCTGCTTCAAGATCATCCTAACGCGAAAGCCCAGCGTGTGTTGCCGCCTTTGGAGCTGGAATCAATCCTGACCTTAAAAGATCCGTTTTACTTCAGCGTGCGAGGCGATGTCGCAGCAAACCGAGGACAGCCCCGAGCACAGGACTGAGGAACCACCACAGCAGGCCTACAATTAGTATGCGAGTCCTTTTTTTTTAGAAAGGTCCGCTATCTAATCCCCTCCACAGCAGCTCATTGGTTTCTTCCCCCTCCAGTCTACGTCGTCAAAACCACCTCAGCAACCTTGGGCAAGGCGTATCCTCCGACGACTTAACGCAGTCTGTGACAAATCTCTCTTAAATTCTAGTTTCCCTGATGCACGCCACGTAGAAATCCTGCAACATTGGCGGTCATCACGGATTTCCAAGGGCATGAACAACTTCAACCCCCAGTTACAACCCTTCCTTTAGTCAATATGTCTGGCAATGTAAGTTTCCATTTTTCTTTGCCTTGGTCTTACTGATCGGTCCCCCGAATTGTCACAGACAATGGACACAACGATGTACTCCGCGGACGCGTTCATACCACAAAACAGTGTCGGGGGTCAACTGCCAGCTATGCCCCCTCAATACTACTCCTCACATGCCCCGCCTTATTATAACCCTCCCTTCACCAACAATGCCGACGTACCGCCATGGTATTTTGTTGGGCAGCCGTTGACCGCTTCCGGCTGGGCACTTGACTTTGGGGGTGGTTCCCATCATGCGCCCCCCATGCCCCAACAACTCGCGTTGGTCCCTCCTCCATCTCCCTTCCCGCGCCCATGCCGATGGCTTGGTGGTCCATCATGCCACGGCTTGGCCGTGGGGCCTGTAAGGAACCGGGAGATGAGCGAACACCTGCGGTTTCACCATCAACTAGTCGGCCACGAGCGAGATGTGGTACGGTGCCAGTGGGCAGGCTGCCATCGCAGGCTGCAACGCATGAATATGGGCCGTCACATCGTAACCACCCATCTTCATGAAGCCGCGCATTGTCGATTCTGCGGAGGACGCTTCAGCCGACCCGACGTCGTGGCACGTCACGAGAGAACTTGCGATGGGTCACCTAGCGGCCGTAGGTCCGCTAACCGTGACGCATCCTACTAGACACGCTGAATAGAACGGTAGATATAGGGTGCGTACGACAGAACCTCTGACGGCGACGATGCTGATATTTTTTCTAAGTTCCTCTGTACGCTTTCATCTCCAAACTCACCAGAAACCTGAAAAATTTGCAAAAAAAAAGGCTTCGTTGTATGTATCTGATATCCGTGTACACACACCTTCGAAATTCATGCCCTGATGATGCTGCTGTCATTGTGCTTGTTGCTAAGATCAGTTTAGGCCATGTTTTATTTCCAGAGTTTTTCATGATGTCCGCGGTCGCGAGTGAATTAACAGCGACGGTAATGAGTATGTGGCGTTGATGCGACAGCGCATCCGTACCCGCCGTAGATGGCGTGTTATTGCAATGGGGTCCTTCAACTTCGTGAATCATACCGGCGATCCCCAACTTAGCAGAATCCCGCTCCAAACGGATGTACATGCGACAGGCTAAGAGTTGGCCCGTGTGACTCTGTTCTCGCCAGGGAGAATAAGAAGGTTTTGCGGCCACCTTCTCGGCACGTCAGCACGCTATTCTTTTCTGCTGATTGTAATACTTGACTGGGCGCTCACAAATCCTTGCCAATATCACCTTGGCGTTCCCAGACTCTGACCGGACGCGTCGGAAGTGCGACACAGAACTTGAGACGCGTTACGTGCACACGATGATGATTGTGCTATAAATGTGCAGTCAACCTTATAATGCTACATCCCCGATTGAGCGATTTGCCTCGTTTTTCGAATAAGAAAGGCCCCACGGGGTAGGGGACCCCGCTCGAGTGCCACTATGAAATCAGATAGACAGGCCTGTGCGTTCCATTCCCTGTAAACGCAGGGCCGACGGGAGAGATGTCTGATGCGGCCTAAGAACCCCACCCCACGGAAACGGGGCGGTCAAGGTTTCGTTCGGTACAAGGGGCCTGTGTCCCCTGTGAGATTGCCCAACGTACTAGCGGCCTCGGTGTTTCATGGCAACGTGAAGACTCCTCGGAATTTCATCTGCTAGACCTTTGCGGGTGGACAACGCTGCCAGCTGACACATCCTTGAACCTTGCACCTTTTGATGTGGCACGAAAACAAATTCCAAGCGACGCGGGCGGTTGCGCCACTGCCATCCTATCACCACCGGTAGGCAAACTTTGTAGCGCCACGGTTCATTGAAAGCTTTAGTCTGGCAGGAATATTCAAGACGGTACAGGAGGCAAGCCAGTTGCAAGCACAATTGGAAGAATGACGAGTTTCTCCTTATCCCACTATTTTGGTCCGTGAGGCATAGTTCTACAGACATAAGCGACCAGTATGCTTACCACCCCAGTCTTGTAGTAGATGTCGTCCTCAATAAATTGGCGGACAGCCTCTAGTGTTTCTGCTTCGTAAATCATGCACGATCCGAAGAACGTTCTATCAGATGGTGCTGCATTGAGGGAGTCGGCACTCAAGACGCCGCCGCCAACCCCTTCATCACGCACAACCGGGATCAGATACTGGGGATCGCAAAAATGCCGCAAGAGTATGTGCTTACGAAGGATCCCTTGCTGAATCAACTTATTTGCATTCTCGAGATGACTCGGTCGCACAGCAAGCCTTCGAGCTAGTGCTCCTTCGTCGGTGTAATCAGGAGCCCAGACTACAAACCTAGGGAGCGCTGGAGCGGTGGACATGGCTCGGATCTTTGATAGCAAGAGTGAGCTTGCGTGTGAAGTTGCAAAACTTGCCCGGTAGGACAACCGACCAGGCGTTCGCAATATGGAAGATAGAGTCTGTGACGTGCCTTTCCACATATGATGATCCGTGGGTCTCTTGCGAACTCGGGAACCTGGGAGTCACTTCAAACTTCGAGAAACAGCTCGCTTGCTCGCGGACCGCTTAACCCGCTTGGCCCTGTGACAAAGCAAACACGCCCAAAATAGCAGGTGAGTACGTTTGCATCTCTTCCAGCCTCACTCGATGCTAACTAGATGTAACTTGAGGAAAGTTTTGTGGAGGCGCATCTATCCGCTTCATTTGTGACGTATTGTGATGTTCCAGGACTTGATAAAAGTCTTTACCCGATCGTCCTCAAGATCCGTCTCGATCGGAGGGCAACAACAATGCTTCAGCTTAAGCGCGCGGCAATGCCATCCATACATGGTTTGGGCACCAGATCGCACCGATGAAGGGGCCCTTGCAAGGAGAATGGCGGTTCGGCCGAAACACTTTGTTGCAGCGAATAAACTTATCAAAGAAGGCATCCTGAGTAGGTAGTCGACTCTCCCGAGTGCGCTCACGCCTGACTCATTCTCGTTTTGCAAGAGGTGGCTGGTGGCTTGGTCACACCAGAAACTATGGACGCAACACCCGAGCATAGAGAATTTGTAGATTCTGCTCTTATCTACGAGGCTGAAAGCCTCGCGGCCGCCAGGAAGCTTGTTGAACAGGACTTGTACTGGACTGAGAATGTCGTGAGTGACCTTATCTTCCATATACTACCTTGCAGCACTAAACATCTTACCCAATCAAGTGGGACAAAGAAAAGCTTGTTATACTCCCGATGATCATGGCAACTACCCTTCAAGAGAAGGCGGGCATCACCCAGCCGACTCCAGAGGATTAATTGCCAATACCGCTGGCGCCCAACGGTGAGGTGCGCGGTCGTTGCAACCTTGGGTAGAGGGTTTATACTAGAGGTCATATGAGCTACAGATAATACCGAAGAGTGGGGATATCGATCTATGGCAAATGCCGGTGGATCAGATCGCACTGCCCGCCAAAGTCCTTGTATTTGAAAAGACTGAGTACTAAGAGATATACATCCTTGTTTCAACTGTCGTGGCGCTATGACCTTCTCTAAGCAGCTTTGATGATGTTTCTAGAGATCCGTCCATGAAAGCATGGAAGCCCAAGGCACGGATGGTGATTGCCACCGTCCTGATCCACGTTCAGAACACGACCTCGGATCTCTTGAGTATTCCCGCCTCAATCGCTTTGATTTCTGCACATCGCCGATCAATAACTGATGGTCCCACAGTAAACTGATGATCACAAATGACTTACGCATGGCAAGATGTGCACTGTGAAACCTGGATATTGATAGATTGCCTAGAGATGGATGAATGACCAATTGACTCATAAAATTATCCTCAACACTCACCGATCCCAAACCACAGCCCTTCGTGCCCACAGTCCCGCCAAGCACCCATGACTTGCCCGTCTTCGTCCACACCCCAAATCTCGCCGACTTTTGAGGCGACCTCGGGCCCACAAATATCTGTCATGACATCACGGTGGTCGCCATAGCTGCCAGGGCGTTTTGAGGGCGCAGTGTATGATCTGAAAGGGCATACTTACCCTGTAGCAAACACGACGATGTCGGCCTCGAGCTCTGTTCCGTCCACAAACTTCAACCCGTGCTCCGTGAAGCACTCAATGGAACTGCCTTGTTTTAGCTTGATGTCCCCATTGATAATGTGTATACCCGTCCGAGTATCTGCAGATAATCAATCTCTCTCCATGCTCTTGCAGCAGGATGAGTCTCACTAAGGTGATAGCCACCAGAGCGTCCGAAGACGAGAGGTACAATGCCAGCGTTGTAAGGTCCAAGGTTCGTTTTGAACCCCGCTTTAGCAAGGCCGTCGTACAACTCCCTGGACAAATTTAGTGAATAATGTCCTCAAGAACGCAGACTGTGTGGCTAACTTGTCCACGGTCGCTACAACCTCTGCTACTCTGCGTTGTTGAAGCATCCGCCCAACCAGACCAGGCCAAGACGCATTGTTCATGTCTGCAAGGTCTGTTGGAAACCCCTCTTTGAAGTCATCTACAAGGTAAAATTGGATACACGTTGTTCCATCATAATAGACAAGTGTACAGCGTACCACCAAGCAGAAGACTCGCAGCCTTTTGCGAAACGACATAGTTTGAAGAGCGTTGGTACCTGTCGAAAGGCTTAGCTCGTAACATAGCACAAAGCAGGGGCTCGATGTGCTTACATGGTTACATCGATGCCGTGGTCAAGAAAATCTTGGGAGACGTCATGACCTGCAATAACGACCCGCCATGAACAAGGCTCCTTCAGCTCAGGCTGATAACCACAGACCAGAATTGCAAGCTCCGATGACCACCGCCTTCTTTACAGTGTAATCGCGTGCACTACCGAAGTTTGACGAGTGTATCGCTATGCCCTTGAAAATTTCCTACGTACAAGCATGCGGTGTTCAATACTGCATACAAGAACAGGGGCGCTAGCTGCGTGACAAGTAGAACATACCTTTCCAGGAATGTCGGGGGAGACTGGGTGACCACCATATCCTGTAGCAAAGACTAGGTGTCGTGCTGTAAGTACTCGTTTCCCAGAGGGCCCCCTGTCAACTTCGACAGTCCATGTCTTTGACTCATCGTTCCAACTCGTCTTGGTGATCGTGCTTGAAGTCCACACGTTCAGTTCAAGGAAAAGGGCGTAAGCCTCAAGCCAGTCTGCGAGCTAGGGGAGCCAAGTCTTCACCAAGTTCAATGGCATGACGAAAAGGTACTCGCCTTTGGTGATGGCATGTAGGTGGGCCATGTGCATGGAAACCTTGTTGGAATGAATAGCACGTCAGGAGAGGCTAAGTCCGAGGCTTACGGCAAATATGGCGTCTGGTTGTACCCTTCGAAAAGAAGTTTCAGAGCGCCCCCGCCAAAGAAAGAGGCGGTGATAACGCACATGTCGTCCCATGAAGGCACAGGGATTTGTACCGATGTCTCCACTTTGAAATTTATCCAGAAATGTTGTAATTTTGCGCCCACTGATGATCGATGAGAACGCACCATATCACCAACCCGCGGCTTCCTGTCGATGACGAGAGCTCGCACGCCGATATACTTGAGTCTTGCGGCTATCTCGAGTCCGGTATGTCCTGCTCCGAGGATGATGACGACGGGATCGTTGTTTGGGAATTCGAGCTCGCGCTCCCTATCTTCAGTCCATGTCCCGTGATTTGGCGTAGGATAACGTAGGGTACCAATCTAGACGTGCTCATCAGAAACATTACTCTTACGATATTCCATGAATCAGAAGACCTTCTCAGGAAATTCCATCAAGCTTTCGAGACATGTGAACAGTGAGTATGCCTTCCAGTGTCCGCCAGGGAGTGGGACAAGATAGGCTATCCCAGTTCCCTGTCCTACTTTGGTACTAAACCCGAAACAGACTCGCAGAAAGACAAGGTCTTGCCAAGGTCTCTGGAGAACCGGTGCGCGGAATTGATCGTCATGCAAGTGTAGATTGGTCAACGCAGAAGCCGCCAGTCGTGCATCGAGCATGCGAGTTACTGCTTGTTTCCCGACCAGCGTGCGGAGGTCCCAGGTAAGAGCGAGTATGTCCTTCCAGCTTCCATCGTCGGTGAAGAGAGACGTAACAGCAGGCACATCGTTCTCTCGAGCTGCCTTTGAGAAAGCAGCAAACCACCTCGTGGCTAATTCCTTTACGCAGATATCGCCTAGGCCATCAACGCCAAGGCGGTCGAGAGTTGGCAGATGCACTTCACGACCCATTGTGAGTGTCAAGGCGTGGATCAAGAGTGAACAAGTCCAAAGTAACACTTCTATCGGTCCGAATGAGCACGCCTGGAAACGCAAATATGGAGAGCCGCCTGCTGTGTACTCGTGACCAGGTGGTCAGCGACCACTTGGGATTGCGAGAAGACGATAATGGGAACCGGCATGGCCTTCAGCCTCCTGCACGCATGACAGCCCCGGTCTTACTAGTGAGCTTCGACGTGCGCACGATTGCGCCATCATATGACGGAAATAACTGCTGAAGATTAGCTACTTATCTGACAGTCCCATCGACTCGGGAGCGAGACACAGAAGTTCAATGCCTCGGAAGTGAACGTGGCTCTCTGATGAACGCCACTTATCCGGAAGTCAAGACCTTGCTGGTTTGATATGGACACATGTTTGCAGAACTTGGACAATTGGCAAGCACTATGGGGACCCCATAAACTCTGTTCAGCCGTGTTCCGCATTGGGCACACCCCGCATGTTTCGGGGTCCTTTGTTTCCATTATTGTCTTCGGTGATCTCACAGACAACGTTGAACAATGCGTGTTCTGCCGCTCCAACATAATCTTTTGTCAGGCTGGTGGTTTTCTTTCCAATCTCATCTTTCTAACTAACCTCTAACGTCGTATAAGCTAGTGATAAAGCCCTTTTACCAGAACTTTTTCTTGCACGCTCCTACCTATTTCTTTCGATTTTCGTTTTCTTCCTCCGTTCTGACTGCGGTTCTGCCCCAAGTGGTAAAATTTGCCATTTACCCTCACGTTCTCCATATTTCTGGCATACATTGACTGTGCGCCCCCGCTTTAACTAATCTCACGGCCTAACGCACCATGAACGGCTCATCGACTTCGAGCCCCCCACCGCTGCAGAAGGCCTCACCGGGTTATGATTACCAGAACTACCAGAAATCCTTACCTCCATCTCCCCCTCCGTCCACCAAGCGCTCTACCTCCTCCAAAACGTCCTCGAACTCGTCTAGAGACCGTGGCCGTAGTCCTCCGACTGCAAAGGAGCTCATGCGACTCCTTGCAGCAGAGCAAGACACAACACGTGACCTCCAGCAAGAGCTCTCCCTCACGACTTCCCAGCTAGTATATGAGCAGGACCGTGCGGATATGGCGGAGCGAAAGGCTAGGGATACTGTGACGCGCTTTAAAGACGCGAATGACGCGCGGTCGACTGCGCAGGCAGATGTAGCCCGGTTGACAGAGGAGCTGAGGTTGTATAAAATTGCACTGGAGGAGGCCCAGAAGGAAATATTCAAGGCTCAGAATATTTTGCAAGAGGTTGAGGCGAGAAGAAGAGATGCCGAAGAAGAAGCCTCGAAATTGCGACGGGAGTTGAGGAAGTTACATGAGGAGAAGATGCTCGAGATTGCGAGAGAAGAGGGGAGGAAGCTTGGGTTGAAAGAAGGACTCGACATAGGCAAAGACATCGGTTACCTTCGTGGACGAAACAAGGGATATGTCGATGGCCGCTCGACGGCCGACAGGGTGATGGATAAATATTTCTCGCCGCCCACCGAATCTGAAATGCGGAGGTCTCGGGGGGAGTCGGATCTCCCTGAAGAAAGCGAACCTCCCTACACTGCGACGACTACTCGCTTTCCGCCCTCTGGCGGCTCGGCGACTTCCTCTTCTTCATCTAGCGAACGCGAGCCACCACGGCGCCGTACTCGTGGTCCGCAGACGCCCTCTGCGCGGACGACGATGTACTCTCCTGCCCATCCACAAGTCGAAATCCCTCCTGATGGCTTCATCCCTGAGGCCGACGCATCCCTCATTATTCGCCTCCCACCACCCCACGAGCTCACGCGGCCGCCTCCGACACCGGGCACTCGCTCACCTCTTTCGTCGAACACAAGCTCACCTTCGCCTCCTCTCCGTCCAGTCCCAATCCCGGGTGACGTTCCAGTCCTGATGGTCCCTGAACCGCGATCGCCTGGAAATCCACTTTATGAGATTCCAGGCGAGCGACGACCTCCCAAGGTTCGACGAAGATCCTCAGGGGAGAGTATTAGCTCCTCCACGCGGACATCAGAACTTGACCTTCTGAACGCACCTGAATATATCTCAAATCGTGGGCAACGTTGGAGTGGTCTCTCTGCCATCCCTGAGGTGATGAGCCTGCAAGAGACGGGTACACCCTCAAGCGGGAGTCTGAGACAGAACGTTGAAGACCGCGTGGACGAGGTAAGGGCGCTGCTCACTGCCTCGTTGTATGATAAGAGTTATGAAACCGCACGTGTACTAGGCTGGCTTCGTCCACGTGTCTATGCCTGCGCCTCGAACACCTGCTGAGATGGCGGGTTTGAAGGTGCCAAGGTCGCCTTCGCAGTCTCTCTCTGTTGACCAGAGAGGTCATTCAAGGCCTGGGAGCACATCATCATTCGGCACCGTTAATATCACCATTCAACCGCCGGTGCGTCTAAGCTTTATTTTTCAAGCTCGATCGCAGGCGCTCATTGTTTCTGTGTTCCTTCATATTCGCAACGCAAAATTATCATTCGTAGTCCCGTCCAGCGTCAAATAATTCGCAAGCTACGGCCTCAGGCACCCGTCCTTATCTCCTCAGTCCCGCAGACGCGGATCGTCCCGTTCCACTGCCTTCTTCGCAGCAAACGCCGACGATGGTACCTCTCCCACCTACTGGTAGCACTGTACCAATGAGCCTACCCGACGGAGGTCTCCCTCCAGGTTTCGTTCCCGCTGGACCTTACACGCCGCTCTCTCGTGACGGAGGAGAATCACATTATACTGGTGCAGGGGTTCCCCTTCCCCCGTCGACAACAGGGACGTATCATCATCGCCTCCCCTCCCACGTCAGCTATACGGGCAGTACTGTTACCGCTCCTCTTCCAAACGGATATGCGACAGGGAGCATAAAAGGTGATCCGGGTACCCCTGTTGTCATCCCCCCTCCATCAGGGAAATATACTCCGGAAGGGGAGTCGGACGACTCTTCGAGCGATGCAGATACGCTCACGACGCCCCCAGCTCGATATCGTGTACCGTCTAGTACTGGGTATTCTGGTGCTGGGATTGCTCTACCGCCGTCTGGATACACGGCAGCTGGCATGACACTCCCGCCAAGTTCAGCGGCAGGCACGCCATATTCTTACACCCGCAGTCCTGGAGAACCGCTCTACGTGAATATGAACGCGGGAGTAACCCCAGCTGCACTAGGGCGTACCAAGTCGATGTCGACGGACAGGGGGACATCTGTCAGGGGTTAGTGCATGCCATTGGGAGATACGCTGGACGATCTCCTGGTTGCTGGGATCAACCGCATGGAGCGCCCATATGTGACCATCTGGGACACGGGCTGCTGCCACTGCTACGTTCTATTACTGGCTGGAACCTAACGTGCAGGAGTACTAATCCAGTCCATCTTTCCCGATTGGCACGGCCTCGAGGTGACCTCGAAAGATTTCATCAATACATGAGACGCCGAGCACGAGTCGTACGTTTAGAGGGGATATACATATCTTCCATCCCATACATCTTTTCATGATGATCCATATCCTCTCGGACAGCATACTCATATTACCTAGCTTACATCTTGGCTACCCCGAGTTGGGGAACACGCATTCTGTATCACTGTAGACTTGTCCAATTGTTTACGAACCAATGGATCGGTTCGCTATCGATAGAAGCATCAGAAAAGTGCTCCGTCGATCAAAATATGAAGCCGACTTCCCAAGCAGGTAGAATTCTGGAGAAACGAGGGTTGGAAAGCTGCCACGGCGTGCTGTAACACGGGGGTTATACCTTGTAATATCACGTTCTATGGTCTCGTTCTGTTCTTTGTTGACTTGAGAAGGGGCCTTGGGTGGACGGATAGCGGTGATAAGGCCTCATACCGACTACCGAGCGAGTAGAACTTACCCCTTTAGCGGCGACCAAAGAAAGAGGGTTCCAAAAGGGGATGTAAATGAAGGATTTGTCAGCTCCGTTGGGTATGACCACTACCGATACCGCTCAGCGCTGGCTTTTGTCTTGCAGCTAGTGAGCGCTGCTTTTTCTTTCCGTGACCACCATCATCTCCAGCGACACCGCACGACTGGCAAGGCATTATACGAACAGAGCCCGATGGTATAAATGTTCTTCCTTATATTTTCTCTGTAGCTGCAACCAGCCCTGCGAATTCGACATAGCATCACCATCTCCAATCAAGGCACCGCACGTCCATCGACTGGTCTCCATAAATCTGTATAGCTTTTCCAGCCACTCTTTCCCGTTTATAATCCCAGCACATACGTACATAGCTGGCGAACATATCTGACAATGCTTGCTCCCTCGCGAAACCATAGAGCAGAGGTCAAGTACAATGTCACTACAGACTGTGAGTTCAGGCACATATGTCTCGGCCTATCATACACCTGACTCGCCACAACTTGCACCACTTAGTCCCTCATCTCGGGTTGCACTCTGCCTCAGCTTCAGGCGATATTGGGCTCGTGCAATATGCACTTTCTCATGGGCAACCTGTCAACTCCGTTCTTGACGGTGTACTTCCCCTGCACGCCGCATGTGCGGGAGGTAATGTGCTCGTGGTCAAGCTCTTGATTGAGCACGGGGCAGACGCTAATGCGCCAAGGTTCGTCGTTCTCGATTCCAATCTCATGTCTCACACCTTCTCACCGTCGCCGCGCGTACAGGCTTCCCCGACGGTACTCTGACCGCAATCGTGATGCGACGGCTCCCATAGTGGGCACATCAGGGTCGACGCCACTGCATTTTGCAGCGGCTAACGGTCATCTGACGGTCGTGCGTATGCTCCTCTCGCACGGTGCGTTGCCGGATCGTGCCGACAAGCACGCTATCACCCCCGAGCTCATCGCGCGACAAAATGGGTGGATAGAGTGTGCAGATGTTCTAGCGCATGCTGTAGCATCTATGAAGGAAAGGGACCGCACTGCTAGGGGCGATACCCCTGACAGCGAAGGTGCCTCTCGAGAGCGGAGTGGATCGCTCTGTCCGACGGATTACATAGAATCCTCCCTGCGGAAACGTTTACATATCAAGCGCTCGATTGATCATGCTCTCAACGCGCTAAAGAGTACGAGTGTGACGCCGGACAAAGAGCCCAAGCCGCCTTTCGTGCACTCGAGTTCGTCTGAACAAGAACCACCCGCTCATGACTCCGGGGACAAGTCCCCTTATTCTGCGCCACCGACGTTACCAACACCATCTGGTCGCCGACCTTCACTCCCACAAATATTCGACGAACCACCCCATCGACCTTCATTCACCAGTCGTTCGCGTCGGCCGAGATCTGCCGGGACCGGTGCTGAGCCAGCGCCTCCACGGAAACTTAACTCCAAACTATCCCTTCTGAGCCTCTTCAAGAAAACTAATGCCGATGGTTCCAGCTCAAGCCTCGCGTCAGAGCAATATGCTCGTTCTCCACCCTCTCCGTCACCAATACCCTCCAATAACTCACCGGCGTTTGTACCCCCGGTTCTCCCTGTTTCTCCTCGCAGTATCCCCATTCCCCTTTCATCTTCACCTCGCGAAACCTCCCACCTCGAATTCCAACGACGCAGACTCGAGAGCAGCACTTCCTCATCAGGTGTCGGAGCATATCCCGCAGATCTCCATAGTACCCTGACTGTGGACCGGTCGCGTCACTGCTCTGTCCCTGGCGCGAGCGTCACTTCCACCCCAGGCGAGGATCAAATGAGTGAGAATGCTGGCCCGTCATCATCAGCTGCTCCCGTGAGGCCAGGTATTCTGAGGATGCACAACCGCTCCTCCTCCTCAGGTCATGGATCAGCCACGCAGCCTGCTTCCCTTCCTCGGATAATCCGCTTTGGGAGCTCGACGTCAAGCAACTCATCCCCCGCCGGTCGCACAAGAAGTCCAAGCTCTCGTGGCGGACAGTCTGATAGCAGGATGCGTGGTTTAAGCGCATCCTCCGGCGGCCAGTGGGAGGATGAATTTGGCGGGGTTCCTGACACTATCGAGGAGTCCCCCCTAGTTCCAGCGCAGCCTGCACCTCCTATCTTTGTGGACACCGTCGATGACAATGACGAGGAGCTCGAAGAAGAGTATGGCGTGCCTCTGACCAGTTCCGAGCAAGACTCCAATCTCATGCTCTCCCCTGAGCGCTCGCTAGCAGTTTCCCAGCTTCCTTTCAGCATCAACGTACCACCACCCACAGATGACATCCTATCCGGTTCCATTGCAGAGAGCAGGCTACGTGGGGACTCCGTTAGTAGCGCCAGCACCACTGCCACCACTTCTACATATCCTCAGTCGAGCTCAAGTGATGCTGCATGGAGTGTAGCTACTCCAAGCACCCCTCACCTTAGCCCAAGTCCTCTCATCATATCCAATTCTGCTGAGCTCGAGGCTGACGGCGAAACGATGCGCGGGGCACGTGAACCTCGTCGACCGCACACACCCCTCGACATCGATATCACCTCGATTTCTTCGCATGCGCAAGCTGAGGCGCTCGTCCAGCGCACTCAGCAGTCGATTCTGAATATGGAACAATATTTGGAACAGCATGTGAGGAAGGACTCGGACACGGGCAGGACCCCACTTAGTGCAAAGCTTGCGGCATATGGGGAGAGTCTAGCGATTGAGAGGCAGCTGAAGCAAGGGGTCGATCCCAAAACATTGGTTAATGGATCTACCGGAAAGCGGCATGGGGGTGGGGGATCTCTTCTTTCAACAAGTAGACCCACCGGGACCCATATCCACCTGTCGCGGAGTTCGAGCGAGAGTGGTAAGTATCACGTTTACTTGAAATCGACAACAAGCGGCTGAAGAGCTTGCCCAGGTTCATCGAGCGAAAGCACGTCTCTCGAGGATCGTCCAGATCACGTGCGACGCGCCGGACGGTCGGCTTCGGATGACATCCGTCATGCCCAAAGCTTTCGGGGCTATCCATCAAGTCCTACAACGCCAGAACAATTATTGTACTCTCCTCCACGCCGCTCTCGTACCCCTGATCCCGATCTTGATTCCGACCTCATGAGGGGTATCCCACTCTCACGTGTATCGACGACTCCTTGCCATGAGACTACTCCTTCTCGCCGTGGCCGGGACCGAGACACAACTCGCAGCGCTCAAAAGCTCACGCGAATGGGTTTTTCTACCATCGATAACTGGCAACCGTCCCCATACAAAGGTGGGACCTCCCGCTCACCACCTCCAAGACATCGTTTTGGAGGTATACGGACTATCATGCAGAGTTTCCAGGGCAAGTAAATGCGAAGGACATTTTCCACGAATGCGACCGCGACACCCTGACCATATTACATTTTTGCTTTCGAGTTTTTTGTGTCCTTGTTGTTTGTCTGTTCGTGTATCTCGTGTCTACTGTAAGCCATTTTTCTTGTGTATGTGACGTGGCATGTAGTCGTCTTGTCGATGTATCGTTGGTATTCGCATGATGTAAACTATTCATCCTCCCAAATTCCGACTCCCAATACCCAGATTATGCCTACTGAAGAAAGATTTTGCTATCTAAGTATTCAGCTAGCCATTTTATGTATGCAGTCTCCATAACGAGCCTTCATCTAAAGGTCGAGCGTTGCTAGAATGGCCGTAAGCCGAAAAAAGTACGGATGTGCTCCAATATCTCTATGCTGTCCAGTGTCCATCTGGGGATTAACCCTGACAGAGTGGCAGCCACCAGGAAAAAAACAAGGGGAAAAAAAGCAGAAATGTTCGGTACCCAGAGGCTTCTTTACCAATGGAGTTTCAGATTCATCCACCGCTGGACCGTTTCCCCACTTGCCACCGCCATCGGCGACCTCATGGCAGCGCAAGCCTTCTCGTGTTTCTTGTTGGCATCTTGCCTGGACAGTGCCATCCCGCAGTAAGGACAAGGCACCTTGACCTCGAGGTGACAGGAGACAATATGCCTAGGAATGTTCCTACGCTGCATGCTAACACCGCAGTTGATCCAGAGACAACTAGCTGTCTCTCCGTCACATATGAAGTCGTGATGTTCTCGAAGGTGATTCGTCACACTCCTTCTATCACCCGCCACCTGTGCTCCACAAGGAGGCCAGGTGCTGATCCGGGACCATCTGCATGGGAAAGTAGGTTCGTCGACCGTCCCCTGCCGCTGACCAGGGGTTTCCATCACGGAAGCTGTGAAGGTAACTTAACGAAGTCCCACTTTGAAAGAATAATAGACACGTACAAATAGTAGGTGCAGCGCCAAAAGAAGAGTGGGAAGGACCGCGGACGACGGGACCGTGAGCTAAGAATGGCTCATGTGTGGTTCCATACCGTCCATCCGCGTTCAAAGACGCCACTAAAACAGGACTTGAGAGCTGCGGTCTTGTGGCATGTAGACGGTTGGAATCCCCTCCATATTGGTAATGTGTGCCCGAGCGAGAGGCGTTTTCCGGAACACCCCATGCCCCCCGTGAAATGTAAGGATTCCATTGAACGCCCGAAAGATGAAGCGGGTACGAATTTGGCGAGGAAGCGTAAAAAGGCGCCGTCGGGTTCGTCAGCTGAGGCTGAAGTAGATGCGCTGGAACAGCGGCTGCTGGTTCCGTGCCCATGTGTAAGGTCCCTGATCCACGAACGGTGCTCCCCTGCATTCTCATTGCTGAGCTCGACACTGGTGTCTGGCCAAGGCGGTGATCATTTGACAGCCTATTATTACCTTGGCCGTAACTTGAGGCGGGCAGTTCAGAAAACGCAGCGTCGTTCCATGGGCACGTGTTGAGTGCGTGGTCATCCCCCCATTGTCCTAACTGGTACGCGCTACGGGAAGAGGTCAGCTGCTCATGTTATGTTTCTGGGGCTCTCATCTGCGTACCTATTTGACCTCCAAGCGTCGCTTGATCGCCCTGACTCCGTTTGCGGATCGTCTATAGTTAGAGCATCACCTTGTCGGGAACCCGAAGAGAAGTCGGAGCAGTGGTCACTGGATTGCGCCTGACTAAATGTCGCCCCGCGCGACCAACTGTCGAGCGCTTCAGCGATAAGATCTGTTAGTGCTAAGAAATGACCACCCTTACTTGTACATCATAGGCGGCATATCACTCGCACTTTTCAGCTGCTCTCCCCGTGAAAAGAGGTGTACAAGAGCAGAAACCGACGGTGTTGGAGAGTAAATTTGCCATCGTGTTTTATACTGCAGAACGCATTCCGGACTTCATGCGGCTCAGAGCTACGGATGACAATTGCCAGCACAACCGGCTCGCAGGTCACAGCAAGCTATTAAAATTGGTCACAGCAAGTACTGCATGAAGATCCTGGTGGTGGACACCGACACTTACCTAGAGTCCTGCACCATCGCATCAGCAAAGCCAAAAAATTGTTTGCAGTCAGTATTTTTGACACCTTTGATTTGGCAGAAGAGCTCGTGGATCCGCGTAAAACCAGGGACTCCACCGTGACTGAGCACTGTGAACGGGCTGTGTTGTGCTGTTAATTTCAGTGGACTGGGAAACTCACTTCGTTGCTAAAGTCATTCATCAAGGCCTTGGTCATCCGATACGCTTCAAGCAGTGGTAGAGGTCGGTGATAGAAGACTCGGGGAAGAAGCGAACTGTAAACCGATGAGTCTGTTCACAGCGGCGCTTGATGCTACCGATAATCGATCATCAGTGTATCACCGTGCACGATTAGAATTGCATGCCTACTGAAAACGTGTTGCACCAGAAGGCTTCAACAGTAATTTAGGAACAGAATTTCAGGCGCGTGCCCTTCACACGAATGGCTTGTAAAATTACTAGGTAGGACAAATACTTCAGTAGACTTGCCTGGATCATTCACGCGGGCACGGCCGACTATCCGGAGAGAGCCCGAGCTCGAATCAGAAGCCATAGCCGCGTGCAGCTTAGCGGGTGGACTGACTGAACTCGGATGTTCCAACTTGAAGATGTCCCATTCTACACTTAGCCTTTGGTACAAATGGCTATCAGGGATGATCGATCGAGAGCTGCGAGCCCATAGACGTAATTGATCACCACCCACGTACCGAGGGTCCAAAAAAGCGAGCACTGGGATCCTCCAGGAGAAAAGGCGGCACTCAGGCATTCGGTAGAATTCAGAGAAAAGTCTGATAGCCGGGAATTAAGCTTGTGCATGGTGCGCGCGCTTTGCGAGCCATCCTGAGCAGCTATTACTGCTGACTGCTGCACAGTGCACACAGCCATATCATGATACCTACGGCCACCGTTTGAGTTCCGAAAAAGGTCCGTCAAATCTCGATGAAAAGACCCCGAGGCAAACATTCGATCAAGATCGTCATGGTCATAGTGGAGAAGCAACGACTATCTTAAGTACTTCGACTCTTTGGTCTGCCTAGGGGTTGAGGATGGTCGGTTTCCTGAGTGTTGCCCGCATTCGGTGAGTATATGCAAGAACTCGAAGGCTTACTAGTAAGGGCTCGCAGAATACATGCCACTGGCAGTTGGATCGGACTAGAGCTTGAACTTAGCTTGATGGGTAATTCGCGACCAAAGAAACACATACACCCTAGAGTGTCATCGAGACAGTGGGCTGCAGCTACTTAGTGAGGCTTACTAGATAGCTGGTGTGCAACCAGTACACAGAATAATAATAACTAACCGCAAAACCATAAAAAATGCTACAACGTCCACGAGCACAAAGGTAACCGTATATATACTAAGTGTCCCAAAGATTATGGAATTCTGGATCCCGGATAAGAATAATGACGAAACCGTGTATAGATAGGAGGCTAAAGTGGATGGCGAACTCGAATAGATAAGTCGCGAACATGGAAAAACATGATAAAATGTTGACTCGGAGCCACTGCTCAAGGCTTCGTACCAAGTTCTCGCTTGGGGCAGACAGGGCGATGTTTGGTGATGACATCACCACGCGACAGCTCTTTGGAACAATCAGGGCAGAGCACCTTCGCATGCATATGGCGTGCGACAATGTGTCTCGCGATGCTGCCCTGCTGCATCTGGGCTGAGCATCCTTCCCAGTAGCATGTCGTTTTTCGTGTGTCTGAGCCGCCGAATTGGTGATCGGTGTGAAGATGACGATTCATGCGGAGTCTGGTGCCCAGCACCCGCGTGTTGCAGACAGCACCGCGCTCTGTCCACAGACAAAGGTAAGAAGCGATGAGAGTTGCATCCGTAACGGTAGACGTCGCGGGCTGCGGAGCAACCGGGCCTTGAGGGTTGTGCGGCGGGAGGGAGGCTTGGGGTTCTGAGCCGAAGAGCGAGTAGGAGGGGTACCAAGACGAAGCCGTCTGGTAAGGATTGGCGGTAGTAGGAGGGAAACCATTTGCTTGCAGTTCTATTGGGAAAGTGGAAGAAGACTCTGCGTGGGTGCCTCCCGAAAAAGCGCCGACGCTGGAGCCGCCAGCCACGAGGACCCTTTGGCTATGATCTGCGTATCGTTGGCCAACAGGGCCTGCTTGGGCAAGGTTCCACGATTGACTTGTTGCGGCGGGGCGCAGGTACGGGGCATATGGTGGTGGGTCGGTAAGTTGCGCCAGAGCTCCGAAGTTTGCATTGAGCGGAGCCGGAGGGTGGATGGGTGGCAATAGACCTGTAGGGTGAAAGGTCCTTGGTATGCTATCACTACGATGACAGAGGGGACCGATAGTCAGCAAAGTCGACCCAGAAGGATAATCATCGTCCCCTACTAAGTGGAAACAATATTATCAAAGCTTGAGGGCATCGGGCGTATGCCATAGAATTCAAAATCAAATGGATTAAATTGTAAATCAGGAGGGCTTGGACTTGGGAGATAGTTTTAGAACCCGAAGATATATAGTCCCAAAATTGATGCTTACGCTTGTACATGACCAATGTAGTTGCTAGGAGGGACTGATTCGCCAGGGCGGGCGTAAGGGAGCCGAGTTCGACGGTTGCCGGTGGTGGGGGGGTAGCTACGAGTCGAAAAAACTCAGCTGGACGGTCAAGCTACAGACACTCGATCACTAACTGTGGCGTCATGACAAGCAATGGATTAAACGAATGGAAGCTGGCACAGTAGCCTTGTCGTGATCGATATGGATGTCGTGAAATTGAAAAAACTGAAAAGACGTGAAGAAACCAGTTGTGGGCGGTCTTCAGCAAGTGAAGGCTTTATGAGCAGCCGCTCCTGAGAGTCCGCCATCTCTGCCATCGGAGTTTACCTGCATCAAATTATCTCATCGTCCTTGCACCACCTTCACTGTTCACCGCGTGGCATGCACGTTGCGGACGCACATCGGGATTGTCTGAGAGGATGAGTGGGGAGTGAGAAACGGGCTGCCAAGGTCTTACGTGGACTGGCGCCTAAGGTATGTAGATAGACGCCAGATACCCTGATATTACAGCGAAAACTGATAATGAGCGTATAATTTCCCCCCTTCCCAAAAAAGATGCGGACAAGATGATCTCACTCCTGGCCCTCGGTAACGATTGATAGTGCATCATAAGTAGATTGTACAATGGCCTGTGAAGAGATGTACTTCAATTTCAGCGACTGGCGGGCCGGTACAATCAATATGAAGCAAACATATAAACTTCCTACCAAGAGGCTCGTCGGGGGTCCAGGGGTGGTAACTGCAAAGAAGAGGACCTAAGCTCATTGTGGAAACTGCGCCCCAGTCAGCCGGACACCACGATGGGTCCGACGTAACCGACACAATCGAAGTTGGCAGATTCGTAGGTCCTCACGAGATCCGAGGGCATGCTATTTCAATGATGGGTCCGGACATCGACCTTGGGAAGCAGAGACAGCCGTCTGTCGCCACGATAGGGTGGTGGCGTGGCGCCCATCAGAGGCGTCAACCCGAGGGAGCCTCGAGGCGGGACTTATCCCGGGAGCGGGTATCCCTGTCGCTTCGCTTGAAGACGAAGCAGGCGAGTAGCGCCTGGCTGGGAGGTGGCCAACGACCGAGTCATGAGGCCTTGAGGAGCTAAGTGCCGGTGAGATAAGAAGAATTGTAACATTCTATTCTAAACACGGCAAATTGACCTTGTTGTCGGGGGCCAAACCTAGAACCTGCCAGCCTGAGGCTGAAACCGAAAGTTGCTCGTACAAGCTCGTACAATATGTTTGCTCATAGGGACGTACAGGCATGAGGCTAGCGCCACTTCAAAACGGTCACCGCACCGCTTTTAAGTCCGATATCTCCGACTCCGAGCAATCAGATCAGGATTCCATAACCATATACGCCGCATTAATTGTTTTAGCGTCAGCATCAGGTCCAGCCTAACCCTTTGAACCCGGCGCGAGCATTAGGAACCCCCGGTCAACGCAGGCGTTCTACTACTCTTGACGTCTTTGAAATGGAGAAGTGACGGGTCGAATTGACGATCTTGTCTTTGGATGTTCAAATCTGTTCAAGTCTGTACAATTCCTCGCCTAGTTGAAGAACTCTAATGCGTGCGAAGTTCGCCGGTTTCAATTCTCAGGATGGTTTGATCGAGGAACCGCACATAAAGGCACCAGGGAACTTACTCTGGTGATCACCTGAGCCCCGCTTTGAACACCTGGACTTTGCTCACAAGGTGACAAGGTGTGTATACGTAGGAGTTTATCGATCACCCAAACCACATGGCCTCTCACTGTCCGCGTGTTGGACCAACCTTGCTTGTCAATAACCCTCAACCACGAACTCCCATACTGAAGGTACCTTCTTCTTCACCTGCCAGTGCACCAGGATACCGCTGAATCCCGCCGAAAAATTGGCTCTCCGGGGTTAAACGACTCGTTTTCTGGAAGAAAAGGTATGGTTTCTGAGGGATTGCGATTCTCTCAGATGCAAATCCCTTGTTTAGGCAACGTGTCTCGTCAACTTGAATTCATTGATAATTCCCTTCCGAAACACGCTTTCCCCGCCACAATTCACCAAATATGCCGGACGTTGTCTTCGCTGGGGAAACTGGCGTCGGGAAAAGCTTCCTCATCAACCTTTTAGCTCAGCAGCAGCTTGCTAAAACTTCGAACGACGTGTGCCGTACCACGGGAACAAACCAGAGTTACGGAGTCGTGACTCTCGGGGGAAAGGAGTTTCGATTATGGGAGACTCCGGGTTGGAATGAAGGACATCAGGACAAGACACCCTCGCCTGCCGCGAAATCGAAAGTCTACACCGATCTTTTTGGATCAATAGGTGCCACTGAAGGCATACTCCTAGTGTTCTGCTTTCGAGCCCCTAACACCACGCTGGATCTTGATATCTACAAGGCAATCAAAACCAGACCTCCATCAGCTGTTCCAGTGGATATCGTTGCCGTTGTTACGGGATTGGCCAGTACCCCCGGCACGAATGATTGGTGGCGAAAGAAAGAGGAGTACTTCGCAAGCCATGACGTCGTTTTTCCTGATCAGATATATGTTCCAACGCTACCCGCCAACTCTCCCTCCTCAGAACAGCTTCGTCTGAGTTCCTACGGCGAGCTATCAAGGTTGATCATAAGCAATTCATGCTGGAAAGGGCAGAACGTGCTCGTCGTTGGCGAGACCGGCTCGGGGAGAAGCTCCGTCATCAACCTCATATGTGGCCAGGACGTCGCTCAGGTGTCCGCGAGCCTGAGCAGTTGCACTACATATTCCAAGTGCTACCCTTGCACCCTCGACAACGCCAATTTCAGGATATATGATACCGTCGGGTTCAATGCCACTCACGGTGAAGCCCAACCGGGAAAGCAGGGTACCAACGGCCAAACCAAGGCACCAACGCTCGGTCGCGGTCGCATCGATCTGGTCCTCTTCTGCATGCGGGGAGACCAGATCAGCACTGCCCTAGGAGAGCACTATAGGCTTGCAGCCTTGCGTGCTACTGGGAACATAGCTATCGTTGTCACCCATCTGGAAGCCGAGCCCCGTATGAACGACTGGCCTAGCAAACACTCGAAAGTCCTGGAGAGCTTATATTCGCAGCGGAGGGCCATTGGACTGACCTGCGTCACCACGCTCAGGCAGGAAGGGGATAAGTGGCATGAGTCGAGATCCTCGATTCTTAAGCTGTTGCAGGAGTGCAGTGGCACGCTCGGAAATTAACTTCTGTATGGCACGTCCCGTACTTTCCGATTCCCATCGCTTTAGGGTGGTTCGAAGTCGCACCTCTATCTAGGTTTTTCTGTGCTCCGCATGAGAAGGGCAAATAATTATGTTCACGTGAGTTTTTCGCTAATTACTCGCTGTCTCCCAGCCAAAACGTCGCAGTGCTTGGATGGTCAGGCAAGCACAACGCAACTCCAGCCCGATGATGCATCATGATATCATGAGGTAAATGTGGCACTCGGCGCGCACCTTGCATTCGTCAATGCCGATAACATGAAAGTATATATATCAGAACCAGCAATATGAATTTTGATAGCGCTTGCGCTGCTCGTGGCGTTCGTGAGGTAGGCAGGGCAAAGGGTCCCCTTTTCGAAGCCTTATGATCCTCTCTTTATCCGTATTTTCGTTGCGCAGATTTCAGCCCTGTTACGGTATCTCCTGGGCTGCGCTTGGCACTGCTAACTACGCTCTCTCTGGTGAGCAAGGCCGCGATGTTTCCCAACACCATTGAGCTCAAACATTCCAGGAAGCCAATTGTTGCCGCCTATACAATCGCGCCCGACTAGCTTGTATCTCAAAGTTCGAAGAGTAAGTTACCCGCTCGTACTTACATACTTGACTCATGTTGTTAACAGCTGATTGGGGACAATGCCCAACGTCGTTTTAATCGGAGAAACTGGAGTCGGAAAGACTTCAGTCATCAACCTTCTCGCTGAAAAGCCTATCTTGGATGTGTCTACAAACGTCGACGGTGGTACTAAACAGTCGTGTTGCTACCATGTCACTCTTGGTTCAAAACAGTACCAATTATACGACACCATGGGCTTTAATCAACCCAATTCCCCAGACATCGACAAGCTTTCTCCCTACGACCAAGCCCATGATCTGCTCCGAACATTATCCGACGGAGTCGATCTCCTCGTGTTGTGCACTCGAAGGGATCGTATCACGAAATCCCTCCTCATGATCTACCGGTTATTCCAAAACCTCTTCTTCGGAGGGGAGGCCCGAATTGCGTTGATCATAACGCATTTGGAGTGGGAGGGGGTCATGGAGGACTGGTGGAAACGAAACGAGCGAGCCATCGCGAACCTCGGTATACAATGTGTTCAACATGCATGCATCACCGCTGCCAAGGACAACGACAAGCAGGAAGATACTCAGTACGCGGCATCAAAACAGGCAGTGATTGCACTGCTGCACGAGTGCACCGCTTCAAATTCCCCTATGCGGTTGTCATTGGCGAAAAACGTCGCCAGTCAGCTGAAAGACCTTTGCGGCCTGGATGACGCAGATGCCATGAAGCTCGCACGGCGGTGGCGAGTACCTAACGTTGTGCTCTTTGGAGAGACAGGCGTTGGGAAGAGCTCAGTCATCAACCTAATCGCTGGCGAAAAGATCGCAACAATCTCTGGCGGTTTAGAAGCCGGTACGCTGGACTATCGGGGTTACACCCTCAGGGTCGGGCGGAACCAAATTCGAATCTACGATACCGTCGGCCTGAACGAGCCCGATATCGGCATCACTGGGTATGCGAAGGCCGTTGAAAATGCCTCTCGCCTTGTCCACTCTTTGCACCAGGAAGGCGGGGTCAATCTCCTGCTGTTTTGCATCCAAGCCAGCAGAGTCTCGGACGCTCTGAAGAGCAATTATAGACTGTTCCACGAATTTCTCTGTGAAAAACAGGTTCCGATAGTGCTCATCGTTACTCACTTGGAGAACGAACAACGGATGGACGATTGGTGGGTTCGAAACGAGCGAACCCTCGGGGAGAAATACCAGATCAAGGTCACTGGCCACGCGTGCATTACCGCGACGTCGGATCCCGAGGGCAGACATCAAGCTGCTCTGGAAACATCCAAGCAATCTGTGCAGACAATGCTCGACAACTGGACGAATAGTTGGCGTGAGCAGTTCACGAAGGAGGAGAAACTATGGATCGCCACATTTGTACAGAACATGTTTACCTTTGTTCGTGGTGGTGCGGATAAGGCTCGCGACAACGTCGCGAAGCTGAAGAAGCGCTGCCACATACCTGAAGAACACGCCAGAGCAATTGCCGAGATGGTCTCCCAGGCCCGGGACTAAGGCCAACGAGTATAAGAGCTACGTATCTATTTACCAGTGACCCTAGGCCTTCTGAATACTGTTCTGCAGTCAGTTTTACATATGCATAGCGCTGTGAAGCTTGATATCATGTTATTCAATCAAGTTATTGCAATCCTGTTCAAGTTGTCAAAGGGAGTCAATCGGATACATATGTACTTGTTCGTTTCATATTGTAACTGGCGTGTACGTGGACTAGCCTACGAAGGAGAGTTTGGGAATTTTCGTAACTATGTACACCAGACGAAGCACCGTGTTCGGGAGGAAGGGTGCTCACGCATGCATGATCGTTAAATTCAATCCCAAGTTTTTGAGAAATGGAAGCCTGATTGCCCTCCCACCAGGAATCCGTGGCCCCCAATCTGTACTCCAACCCCGTCACAACCAGTACCATGGGTATGCGGGCTGGTCTGCAGAGGGTCTCGTGAACATGTCGTATGTTTAGCCGCTGGTCTCCTCGCACCCGTTCACCGCGCATGCAGTAGATGACGAGATTGATGCCACTGCCAGTAGGAGAGAGCCGGCGAAGTACTTTGTCCATTACAGACACGAATTCATTGTGACTATGGGACCCAGGTGTATCCCACAAGCGGAAATTTTCGCCATTGATGAGGGCCGGATATTCGCTGACCCTGGTGGTGACAATATCTACGTCGTTCCCCGTCCGAGCAACGGAATCGCCACAGATCACATTGATAAGTGAGCTTTTCCCTGCTCCACCTTCGCCGAAAACCACAACATTGTTATGCCTGATACAAGTGTCAATCATGCACTACGGACCACTGGGAAACCGCCTTCACCTTGAGCTGTGAATAGTTTCGGGGTCAAGGTTGGGAGGAGGCCAACAACACAGTCTCATGTGCTGGAGGGAGCTGATTTGAACTGAGCAGAGATGACTTTGAGACTACAATTATGCTAGACTTGACCGAGCACCGTGGAGGACAGGACACAACTCTGAGCAGGTATGCGAAATAGTTTGAGAAACGTGGTACAAGACTCGGAAGACATCTAAACCTCGCTTTCGCAAGCATAATTGCAGCACGGCTGCGAGGTTTCATTCGCAAATGTACCTCTGGTTGCCATGTGCTGAGATCATGAGCACAAGATCCCAATTATCCTTACGGTATAGGCCAGAGT
This sequence comes from Hydnomerulius pinastri MD-312, assembly GCA_000827185.1. Lineage (NCBI taxonomy): Eukaryota > Fungi > Basidiomycota > Agaricomycetes > Boletales > Leucogyrophana > Leucogyrophana pinastri. The sequence continues at coordinate 1,122,695 of KN839839.1, forward strand.
CGTGTGCGAACGGTCATCCTGTGATGGCCGCGCCGCATGGCGCTCATGGACTACTATTACTTAGGTACCATGGAAGTCTCCAGACCAGTAGTACTTGTGTAATGTTTGGGGAAAATAATGAATCATCTTGATTTCATCACACCGTGATCGTGAGTCCTCGAACCTCGAGGCTCTATTACATTTTACATGTAATTGTTAGGTGCCTCATGAGTCGTTCAACCTACCAGCTGCGCAATCTGACAAAGTTTGGATTTGTGCAGCCCATCATCCGAGTCTGCCTGGATTCGCTCGATGAACCCATCCCGAAGCTCGAAGACTTTCTGGCCATGACGGTCAATGCTTGTCAGTATCGATAATGCACCGTTTGCCAGTGAGTTTCCAGTAGATAACACTGGGAGAGTGTCCGCAATTCAGCACGCTTCAGTATCCTCGCAGGCCATGCAGATGGGCACAGTTGGTAACTGCTATCAATTGGTTTTCAGCTACTGCGGAGTCGGAACCCCTGGCAAACTGCAGGTAATGCTACCATGCTCCAAGGGCATGAGGCAAAGTTCCATCCATCGATAGGAAAGATCGATCGATGGGCGCTTGCGCTGCTGCAAGCAGGGCAAGGAAATGAAGGTGATCCGGAAATGAGCTTGAAACTGTACCCTTGTTGTTGTCCTTTCACCGCGCCGACGCAGACACATCCAGCTGTTTTTTTCCCGCTGAAAGCACTCGTCAGGACGTTCGTCCGGTGTTGAAAGCAAAAGTTCGCGTTACCTTCGCGTCGCACCCCCTTTGGTGCCACTCGCTGTACCAAGGCAGCCATTGATATAGCCGGTGCTTCTTGAGCGGGCCTGCGCCAGCATCTGCACCAGCCATGCCCACCAGCGCAAAGAACAATCCCGCAGCCCAGCCGACTTCTATACCGGTTCTCAAAGAGTAAGCCCTCCGTCAAAGATTTTTGTGGACTGTCCAGAGATGCTCATTAGCTTTCCAGCCCATCGGAAGTCAAGGTGTTCAATGTTGTCTTGATCGGCGAAACAGGGGCCGGGAAGAGCTCAATCATCAATGTTCTCCTGAACAAAGACTGCGCCCCAGTATCATCTAACGTCGTTGGTACTACCAAAGCACCTTGCTGCTACAGGGCTCACATAAACTCACAACAATACCAGGTTTGGGACACGATGGGTTTCAACCACGCCCAATCAGACGATCCCGGTGACCATTCACTGGTACCGTATGAACAAGCATATGCTCTCCTTCGTAGCCTGCCTGACGGAGTCGATCTTCTTCTGATATGCGTTCGACATGACAGAGTCACTGCGACCCTCGGAAAGATCTGCTGGCTATTCAACGACTTCTTTTTCGGTGGTCAGGCTCGCATTGTCCTAGTCAGAACCCATGGTGCAGGGAACATGTCCACAAAGGACTGGTGGACACGAAACCAAGACCATTTCCTCAAGCACATACGGTGCGCGGGGCAAGTATACATCGACGCCACCAAACCCACACCAGATTCGAGAGCAGAACTCTCTGCCCTATTGGACGATTGTGCTGGGTCGAACCCTACGCAGCTTTCTGCCAACATCGATTTCGTCACAGCCCCGAGCCTTCTGGCTGAGAAGTGCAGCCTAGCAGTCAACGAGGCATCCTGGCTGGTGCAAAAATTTACCAGCAACGTGGCGCGGCCGCGTGTACCCAACATTGTCCTTTTCGGAGAAGCTGGGGTCGGAAAGAGCTCCATCATCAATCTCCTCGCGGAGAAGAGCGTCGCCCCTTTTGCTTCAAAGACGAAAGGCTGCACCTTGGAATCCCAGGGTTATATCATATCCATCAGGCAACACAAATTTCGCATCTACGACACTGTTGGTCTCAACGAGTCAGAGTTAGAACTCACTGGCTACGCTCGCGCAGTTCAACACGCAGCGCAGCTCATTCGTAGCTTGCATAGGGACGGCGGTGTCGATCTTCTGCTGTTCTGCATGAGGGGCAGCAGAATTACTGCCACGACGATTGGCAACTACAAACTTTTTCACGAACATCTCTGCGGGTCCAAAGTCCCAATCGCGCTCGTCGTCACGCACCTGGAGAATACGGATCGCATGGAGGACTGGTGAGATGAAAACAAAGTGGATATTAGCAGTAAATTCGAGTCCCTTGTGGGACATGCTTGCGTCACCGCGATCGATGATCACCGGCATATCCATGAGGCCGCCTTGGCGCAGTCGCGACTGTCTCTTCACGCGTTGCTCGAAACCTGGGCATCTGGACAGGGGAGGCAGTACACACTGGACGTAAACCACTGGATCATGACATTTTTGAAGAGTATGTTCGTGTTCGTCAAACAACAGGTACGACGGCCGACTCGCTTAGAGAAGAAGGAGGTCCGGAGTTTACTAGAAAGGTGTGGGTTGACGCGACGGGATGTTCAGGAACTCGCTTGTCTGGCTGCTGTTTGAAGTATCATGCTTCCGATCAGATTGGCTATCGTCATGTTCTTGCTTGTGCCATGTTACAGCGATACGTAGGCAGAATGCATGAACTATACAAACATCTTATTTACGTACAATACACACTACACCTGTACAGTAAGCTACCAGACCGAAGCGATTATCACGTCTTATGCAACAAGGGGCTATCGAGGGGAAGCTCGGCAAAACTGATTTAACATATCTCGCACTAGCATTTGACAATCATCATACTTTCTGTCCGAAGCCCATGAACGGTGGCTGCGATGGAGGGTGCTCACGCAGGCATGCGCAGCGAAATTTACTTTCGTTCTCTGGATAACATCAGTAGAATTTTCCTGCCACCAATCTTCCATCGCTCCGCGTTGGTTTTCAAGACCTGTGACGACGAGGATAATGGGCACGCCCTTCTGACACAAGATACTGTGGATGATTCCTAAGCCTCTCCTCTGCTCTTCTGTCAGGCGTCTAGGGCCGATGCAATACACGACGAGGTCGGGACCTCCACAACCCTCCATAAATTCCTGAATCCTCTTGCAGAGGGTTGCGTCGAAGTCTCCCTGTGTGTCATAGAGGCGAAACTGCCTGTCCGCGGATTTCAAAGTGCAAGGATAGCTCTTGACGTCAGCGTGTCTGGGCACAACGCTGTTGCTGACTGGAGCCACATCTTCCCCTACAATCATGTTGACGAGTGAGCTTTTACCGACCCCGGCTGGGCCGACGATGAGAATATGTCTGGACGAAAATTCAAGGTAATTAGCAAAGAATCGACTAATCCATTGGGACTGACTTTGGATCCCGAGCACTATCATTTGAATCAACTGAACTGTACCTCCCATCTTTGGTGAGGATTTTCCTGAGCTGTGCTTTAGGATACTTGAAGTAATATATGATGTTACGCGGAAACTTGCCTCGTCGAAGAGGATGCGCTGCGAGGCGGCTTTACCCGAGAAAAAAAACTGAAGCAACCACCCACTGGAGTTGTGCGTGAGCCAAACTGGGAAAGATGCGGTCAAAACCCACTGATATGGTTCAGAGATTGGATGTAGAATGGCTGAGCGAAGTTGGATGTAACAAGTTGGGGAGTAAAACCAACCAACTACTTGTGCTACCTTGTCGACTCGACGAATGGACTTTGAAGCAGTGACAAGCTAGTTCCAGTGCCTCAGTTGTAGCTGATGGCTGTATGAGCGAGCCTGGCGCCTACGGTAACGTGTCTTGGGGTACGTGGATGGTGCGTAGGTGAGAGCTGTACATCGAGCTTCGAGCCCGCGGCGGAAAGAAGGGATTTTCTATAGCCGTGGATAACAGATTATAAGGTTCAAACTTACAATTCAGTTGTTTAATAACAAGCGAAATGAATCAGGGGAATGCGTAGAAGCAGGAGTGATATGTCAGGCATACACGTTCAACCCCACGTGTTCCTAATGCATCAAGCATGAGGTATTTGGATAACAGGAGGTCTGCAACTCCATATATTACTTGCTGCTGATTTAAACATCATGAGTGAGCCGTTCTGGTGTTGGGCTGGGGGTTGCGCTGTTGGAGCTTGTGGTTAGAAGCCAGCGCTGAACGCTAGGACTGTGGCAGAAAGAGGGGAACTGCAATTCCACGAGGGATAACGTCGATTGAAAAGCATTCGAACTAGGCAATCCTTAATCAATAACAACTCACCTGTGTGACCACCCTGTTTCTTTGCAGAAGGGCTAGGCTGATCTCCAGGTAATGCCCGTTACTCATCGGAACCTGTGACGGTTCTGCAATACTCCATGGCCTTCCATGTTAGTGGACATGCTTATCACGCCGTGTGTATTGCTAATCTCCTTCTGCTTGAGAAAAGCATCGAGAACCCATTCATGAAAGTATTTCATACGGTATGACCCTGTGTGGAGGTTTGAGATGTCAAACGAGAGCACCACCACGTTTACTCGTCCCAAAGCAGGCAGGGGGAAATCTGAGTCTGAAAACGACGGACCCCAGTATAAAAACCCTGTCAAACCTTAGAAAAGTCTTTCTCCCTTGCTCTTGACCCCGTCAAGGCATTGATACTAGCTCTTTTCTCATCATGTCCGCAAAAGTATACGTCGGGTGAGCCCAGCTGATCTTGCAACGAGCTACCTGGAATATATGCTAACGTGATATCGCTCATCTAGTAACCTCAGTTGGAACACCACCGATGACACGCTTCACCAGGTCAGTTATTCCCCATCGCAGAGCGTTGTCGTGACCGATCGGACTGATCAACTCGTTTTCCATCACCAGGCGTTCTCTGAGTTTGGACAGGTCACTGATGTGCGCGATCTTGTCGAGGGATCTCCCCATCATCGCACAACGATGGGTCGAGATTCCTTTTCATGTTATTTTGCTGAATAATTTATATGCATGTCTCGTCAAACAAATTTAATTCCGGAACCGATCGTCGCTGCAAACAGTCCATCGTCATGAAAGATCGTGAAACCGGTCGCTCGCGTGGCTTTGGCTTCGTCACGTTCAACAGTTCAGCTGAGGCTGAAGCCGCCATTGCTGGTTTGCATGAGCAAGAGCTCGACGGTAGACGTCTCAAAGTCAACCTGGCAAACGCTAGACCCAGCGGTGGAGGTGGAGGTTACGGCGGTGGAGGTGGAGGATATGGTGGTGGAGGTGGAGGTTACAGCGGTGGCGGAGGCGGCTACAACAGTGGAGGTGGTGGTGGCTACCGTGGAGGCGGTGGCGGTGGAGGCTGGTGATCACATGTTTCTCAATCCCGACGTCATCCCTTGAGACGCGAAGGAATGCTCTTGCCACGCTGATGATAGTTTTTTTCTCAACACTCACCAACGCATGCATCATTGTTTCCTGTACATCGCAAACTCTACTTTACCTTTGTAGTTTGAAGGGCATGATATGTTTGTAATAAGTACTCGAGTCTGTTCTATACTACTAGCGCTTGTTCGAACATCTAGCTTGAGCTTGATCGATTGATTAGTCCACGATATCTTTCTTCGGTGGAGTGCACTTCATACATAGTGCTGTGATAGAAAGGTACGTGTTTGCCATGAGATCTAGACTTGCAGGAGTGCTGCAGTGTGCACCCACGAGGCTCGAAGCCCCTGCACCCCCTAACTTATCGCCTTCTACAGCTAGAATCGCAGGAGGAGCATAGGCGATACACAATCAAAAGCACGTCATCTTGTTCACTTCCAGTAATACATTGCAAGGCGAGAAGACACCACCGCCACACACCCATGCAGCGGAGATAGAGAATAGAGGAAATGCAGATGGGGAGAGTGTTGGAGGGTAAGCGAGAGCATCAAAGCGCAAGCAGACGAGCGGAAATGGAGTGAGATAGAAGTCATGAACAAAAATGAAGAGAAAAATTGAGCGAATATCCGCAATCGTACATATACAAGCCGCATTGTGAGACAGCTGATTTGTGAGCCAGGGAAGGTCGTCGGGCGATGCAGGGAAGGAAGGACTCGAGTGAGATTGGGACGGAATAAGGAAATATGGAGCGGGAAAAAGTGAGAAGGATAGCATGTCCATTGAGTCATGAGGGTGCTAAGCTAAGAGGATCGTTTCAGAACATCAAAGGTCGAAGCAAGTCAGTCAAGAAACTCACACATGCGCTTAGTAGCCATAACCGCCTCCGCCTTGTTGAGCGCCGTACCCTCCGTATCCGCCGCCCTGGTAGCCCTGTTGACCAGCGCCGTAGCCAGCACCAGCGTAGCCACCACCTATGCAGAGGATCATCAAGATCAATTTTGCAATTCATTACGAAACGCCACAAACTTTGACCACCATAACCTCCTGCAGGATATCCACCAGATTGACCGCCATAGCCGCCCTGGCTACTTCCGCCATAGCCTCCACCTAATCCGTTATTAGTGTACCAAAAGTCGAAAGATGCTCGCTAAGCGCACCACCATAACCTCCTCCCCCATAGCCACCAGAACCTCCCCCGGAGTAGCCTCCACCACCACCGCCACCGCCACCACCTCCGCCGCGGGCGTTGGCCATATTGACCTTAACCCTGCGGCCATCGAGCTCCTGCTCGTTCAGGGAAGAGATAGCAGCCTGAGCCTCTTCAGGGGTACCATAAGTTACAAATCCGAAGCCGCGCGAACGACCCGTGTCGCGATCGCGCATGACGATACTCTAGAGGCCGTCGCAGGGGACACAGACAGCAATGACGTCATGGATCACGATAAGCTTCTTTTCGGTAAAGCAAGAAACAACGCGCACATCGAGCACTTGTCCAAATTGTGAGAAAGCCTAATTTTCAACGTTTGTGATGTGCAGTGCATCAGGGGCAACAACACGAAACGCAATAGACCGAACATATGCAAAACAAGGGGGCGCGTAAGAGGCATTCATTCAGATATAAACGAGACAACATAGCAAGAGCCATTTCGGAGTCCTGCTATATTCAATACTGACTTGGCGCAACGTTTCATCGGTCGTGTTCCAACTCAGATTTCTACAGTCGGGAAAGCAAGGGACAAGCCAATACATCAGTTTCGCTCCCCTCCGCCAAAAACAGGAGAAGCGCGTTCAACGAATAAACTCAGTACAAATGCAGACTGACCCAACGTAGATTTTGGCAGACATGATGATTTGATCGAGACGTGAGGATGATGCAGATCACTGTTAGTACAATCGGTTGCCTTGAATTCTTCGTACACCAGACGGAACGTAACCGAGACCAGAAAACTCAGAACGTAAGGGGACGTGGGTGTTCGAAGGAGGGTAGGAATGAAATGGGGGTTGGTCGATTTGCTCCTCTTATAATCTAGCCCCTTGAAGTTTAAACTCCGGTCTGAACTCTAACAAAGTAAACTTCTCGCCAAATCTAGACCACTTCACCTTTTTTGTATGCAAGTGATCGAATTACCTACGCGTTGGCGACGCGGGGAGAGGTAAAATTAATGAGCGCAACTTTGAACTAAACCTTCGACTTGGCCAAGGGAAAGTGGGGTCGAGGCTGGGGCAACGAGAAATAATGAGCGCTACAAAGAGCAAACTTATACCAGCGTATTGGTCCTTAGATAAGGGCCACGCCGCTTTGAACGCGCGCTTCGGATCTTGGAGAACTTGCCAATGTGACGGGCCTCAGTGATAGCCACGGAGCGCTGAATGTCACTCGGCGAGCCCGGGAATATCACTCGAAGCGCCCTGATCACACGGTGTGGGGATCTGTTCGATGAGTTCGTTCCGCGCTCTTTGCCCACGTGAATATCCCACTGCAGCAATTTTTAGAATGCGTTGCAGCCATGTTTACTAACCGAGCGTGGACGCCTTGTCCGACAAGGGTCTGGGTCTTTTGCAAGTCTGTAACGTCTGTAGCATAGCTCAGAGCTCAGCCCCGCCTCACTTCATAGTCCAGGCTTATTTCCATAGACGCCTCTGATGAGTCCTCGGACGGCCTGCCTCGTCTCTCACAGCAGTTTGCAACGGCATAGTACCCTTGCACAATTCGAAGCTCACGAAGACGAATGATCGTCGTGTAAAAATACGCACACAATAGCGTGTTGACGGTCTCGTTCGCCTGGGTCGTATTTTTGGTTTGACCAAACACAGTTTGCTATTTCACACTTTCTCTCTCTGACGCCATCAGCCGCCATTGAAACGAAACGTCCTAAAAGTTGAGCCTAATGTACAATACAAGCTGTCACGCACCGCGGGGTTGGCCACATGGAATTCCGAACCTCCCTCTGGAATCGAGGTAGTGTTGGTGAGCGCAGGCTCCTGAATGGATGCAACTAGAGCCGCGGCCACCCTGCCTATGATCCCAAGCAACACCATATCTATCGAGAGCTTCTCGATCTCATCCCACGAAGTAGCGATACGTCACAGTGGCAGCCTAAGCTCTAGGGTCATTGTGAATTTCACGGGAGCCACTTTCGTGCCATCAGGCGAAGCCATAGTTGCTACTGCCCTCATTGTCTCTGGCTCAGGCGTGGAGGCAAGTCGTGGCCCAAGCAATGAGTTTGGCATCGGTGACCCAGTTGAACGCAGGCTCTGTCAAACGAGCCCTCTATCGACTCCAACGATCTCAACGTGTTGCGGGCACGTGTTGTTCATATCTGTAGCCATCTACAAGAACCGAACAAGAACTGGAGCGATTTGTACCGGGAGGGATTCAGAGTGCTTATATCTCCACAGATCTTCACTGTGCTTATACCGTGCTTCCAGCCAGTTCCACGTACGTTGTTCTCCTAGAGATTGTCTTTCCCCCCGTGCCGACCATTCGCATTAGCTAATCGTATACACCATCGATCAACCTTAAGCTCCTGGTGAAGGAGTGTGGAGGTGATCGTCAGTCGTGAGTTGATAACCCGATTTCAGGTCCTCCGATGTAAACCTCACTGACCGTTCTCTTGGTCCGGATCAGTGCACATGGTAACACGCAACGTCGTCATTGCTGGAGAGACTGGAGTTGGGAAAAGCGCCCTCATCAATCTTATCTCTGGGCAAAATCTCGCGGAGGAAAGGAATGATGTGGTTGGAGTCACCGCGACACCAGAAAAACATGACATTGCGATAGACGATGAGATCTTCCGCTTCTGGGACACTCCCGGATTCAATGAAGGGAGTGCAGGGACAGTTTCCCGGAAGAAAGCTAAGAAGATAATGCGATCACTCTTTGACGAATTAGAAGAAGCCGACGGCGTACATCTCCTAGTGTTCTGCTTCAGGTGTACTACAAGGATCCTTGCTTCTCTCCAGCAGGTGTACAACGAAGTCTGTTCAGCCATCCCGAAGGCCTGTCGTTTCCCAATGGTTGCTGTGGTCACTTATTGTGATTGCATCAAGGGCTCTGCACAGGAATGGTGGAACACAGTGACTCGTCAGCTTGAAGAAAAGGGGATGAAGTTTTCCGGCTATGCTTGCGTTACCATGTTGACGGACAAGGACAACCCGCCAATGCAAGGCCGGTCCAGCCAGTGCCAAAAAGCCGTCCAGAATCTCATTCTCAGCCATTCCCTCTATCCAAAATTTTCGCCAACATTAAACCTGGAGCTTTTCGGAAAATCTGACAGCAACAGCTTGAGCTCCATGATCAACGAGAGGTGAGTGTACCGAGCTTGACATCGAAGTCCGCGTCAGACACATGATCCATTTGTTCGCAGCTCAGGATCTTTGAATTCGCTTGCTCCTATCGTTTCTGACGTCACCAACAATCTCGAACGATGCCAGATCGATCCAATCGGTGGAGGGGCTCTTGGCTCTGTTTGGGCATGTAAACTGAAGATCGAATCAAAGACCATCAACGTAAGTCTTGATTCTCATCTCTGATATCAGTCTCGCCCTACCGATAGAGGCAAGGTTGCGGTCAAAGCCTTTAGGCTGTGGGCTAAAGCAGACGATGTACCCGAGAGCTTTCAGAAGGTCAGATTTTATCCGTCTGTCCGCGATCAGCTCTGAACCTTGATTGTACCCGCACAAGGCTTTAGGAAGTGCCTTGGAGGGATGGGTTCAGCTCATACATCCGAATATCGTCACTTTGATGGGCATCACATCAGGCTTCGTGGTACCTTACCCATGTGTAGTTTCTGAATGGATGCATGAAGGGACGTTGGAATCATATCTTCGCAAACGTGGCGAGCAGTTTTCAGTTCTTCATCGCTTGCAGATAGTGAGTATCGCATTTCTCGTCATGCTCCCCATCTGATATGGACTACTTATAGCTTGAAGGAGTCGCCTCGGGGATGATATACCGTGCGTACGACAACCCTCAGCTGCCAAGTCACAACCTGATAACACTGGGCAGTACACTCGCAAGGGGTTGTCCACGGCAATCTCAACGCAGTAAGGTGTTCCACGCCTTAACTGGAATCTACTGACATCGTAAAACCCTAGTCAAACGTACTCATTGACAACGGTGACAAACCACGCCTTACTGATTTCGGGCTGGCCACTATCCTTGGTGTAGATTCCGAAGGAATGGCATTCCTTCAGGCATCCAGAATGCACCCGAGCATTACTCGATGGATAGCGCCTGAGCTTTGTCCAGGAAGCGACGTAGCATCGGCGACAGTAAAGAGCGATATCTACTCTCTTGGCAGTGTTATATGCTTTGTATGCATTCACTGACTAGGGCCATACTCCTGTTTATACTAATCGAGGGGAGCGATTTAGGTACTCTCGGGAAAGCCTCCCTGGCACAAGAAAACTGTCGGAGAGATAATGCACAACTTGAAGCTTCGCAAGAACCCAGACCTCCCACTGTTCACAGGAACCCCCGGGCCCCTCTTGAAACTCATCGAGAGGTGCTGGTCGCCTGGTTTTCCATCTCAGCGCCCTTCCGCACAAGAAGTCCTCAGCATTATCACTCAAGCAGAGAGTAATTTAGATGGCAAGAAGAACCGTGTTCAGCAGCTAGGAGTTGCCTCCGGCGACCTTCCTGACCTCACGGATCGATTGGACCAAGTGGGAGCTCAGCATATCAGTCCCGCTGCCCAAGTATATTCGTGCATCTTGAAACATAACGGTGGAGAGTCAGAGAAGGTGAAAGCTATTTCCAGCTTTCCCGTTATGATGCTGACTCGACCCGGCCCAGGTTGCCGTCAAAGTTTTCCGGAGTGCGGTTGGTGCCGACCCCGCCGATACAGAGGTCAAGGTTAGATTGACCTCGTTTTCGGCCATACCATATCTCAACAATCCATCAGGCGTTTGAACATGAGCTTAGGGCCTGGAGAAGTCTCAGCCACGACAATGTTGTTCTGCTCCTGGGTGTGGCAACAGCCTTCAAGGGGCCGTTTTTGTCTCTCGTGTCCCAGTGGATGCCAAAAACACTACGTTCATTCATGTCTCAAAATGATGGAGAGTTGAAGGTCATTGATCGACTGCGCCTGGTAAGGAGTTTTGACTTTTTGGTCACCGCCTACTCACCAGAAAATTCACAAGCTGGAGGGGATTGCATCTGGTCTGGAGCACGGTGCGTTAGGCTTTGGCGACGCCAGTCCGTCCTCACAACCACTGATAAGGGTTACTTACTAGTGCATTCCAAAAACATTGTGCATGGCAACCTCACTTGCGTAGGTTTATCGATTGAATATAGTAACTCCTTCTGACTGGTTGACGCAGACGAGTGTATATATTGATGAAAAGGGCAACCCTCGACTTGGTGGTTTTGGTGTACGGGGGGCGGTCGATAGCCTCCCGCCCCTTGACAACTTGACGAGGCCGAGTAGGATCCGTTGGACTGCAATCGAGTTTTTCAACGAGCACGCCGCATCCTCCTGGACGGTGAATGCAGACATCTATTCTTTAGGAAATATGGTCCTCTACGTAGGTTGTCTCGGGAATCTCTGCGAGCTGGACGCGCTAAGGCAGTAGTTCAGGTCCTTTCGGGTCAACTACCATGGGGAAAGATGAATGATGTTCTTGTACTAAGGCAATTGTGTCTCGGCCATAATCCGCCTCGTCCAGAGTCCCCAAATGTCACTGAAGCTCTCTGGAAATTTATCCGCCGCTGCTGGTCGCCCACGTTGCTTGGTCAGCGTCTTTCGGTGTCAGAAGCAGTAGCATTCATGAAGCAGGCGGCAGCCGCGGGCGACGCTCTTTTATCCACTCATTCGACTGCTCGGCAATCCGTGAACATCGTCCTGTTCGGGGAGACGGGTGTCGGCAAGAGCTCAGTGATCAACCTGATCGCGGGGATGACCGTCGCAGAAGTCTCCCCAGATGTCCAAGGTTGCACCATGGACTCAAAGCAGTACGACTTCAAGGTCGGTGGGAAGAACTACTGCATCTTTGACACGGTTGGCCTCGAGGAGCCTGAGATGGGAGTCAACGGCTACCTTGAGGCAATCGAGAAAGCACTGGAGCTCATCCAGAAGTTAACGAGGCAAGGCGGGGTCGACCTCCTCCTTTTTTGCATCCGGGGGAACAGGTGCGACGCAACTACGCAGAGCAATTATCGGTTGTTCTACGAAGTCCTTTGCGGGGGAAAAGTCCCCGTCGCACTCGTCATCACGCACCTCGAACGAGAGGTAGTTATGGAGGAGTGGTGGACTCGGAACGTCGGCACTATCGAGAAGTATGGTATCAAGAGCGCGGCACACGCCTGCATCACTGGAGTGCCAGACAACCGACCAGGAGGAAAATATGCTCAGTCGAGGGAGGCCATAAGGGTCATGTTGGGGGGATACGACGGCGAAGGAAAGTATATGATGCCTCCTGAGGGCTGGTTCATCAGATTCATGCAAGCTTTCGGGATATTTGCTCCACCGAAGGGCCTGAAAGGGAGGAAGTTAGTTGACGTCCTCACCAAGCGTTGTCGGTTGGATCGCGCCACTGCACAAGAGCTGGCGGCAAAGCTGGATCCGAAGTAGCGGGCACCACTTTTATGATCACTTCATCGATACACACTAGGCAGCACCCCTGTGACACATACGTTTTCCGTGATCTTTGGGCACGAAGAGACTCGTGACAATGCTAGTCGAAAGTTCCTATCTAAGATATCTAGTATAACGATCCTCAATCCAAGTTGCTAGCTTCCACAATGTAATACCATCCCCGCCCCAACCTGCGCCACCCAGAAGAGGGGAAAAGTTTATCGAAGTGTTGGACCCTCGCCAGGGGATGTGCGGCACATCGCGAGTGCGTGAGGCCAGACGGGGGGGGGGGCAAGTGGGATCCACCAACATGACACGGATAGAGGTGGGGGATGCTAGATCGAGTTCTAGCGTTGGTCCCTCTTTTCAAGTAACCGTGACAGGCCCCTTCTGTTAGGGAAAACAACAGTGACCCCGTAGCTGATGAATTGAGCTTGTAAACATTTGCCTAAGTGAGAGAAGCGTGAGCCAACGACAGCGAGGAGCTCGATAATATCCGGGAGTTTACCCCCCCCCCCCCTCCCCAATTCGCAACGGGAACAAACCTGAAAACCTCTGAAATTTTGCCGCAAGATCATCCGGCGAAAGGAGAAAATTCGTAATAATATGTTTGACATGCATCAGAGTTGGGTCGTGACGTAGTTCGTGAAAGCTACTTAAGTAAGTGTTGTAGCTGGTTTGAGATATAAAACAACTAGACGATATCGATAATCGCGACGAGCCCGTCGAGTTCCTTCCAAGTGGACTTTCCAGGGGTTGGTGTTCCCGGGGTAGAAAAAAGGGAGTTATAAGAGAACATATGCAGAGGGTAAATGAAGAACAGAAGATTGTAGATCCGGAGTGAGATGATTTCAGATGGGACGATTGAAACACAGGAAATAGATCATGATCAGCAGCAGAAAACAAACAGACGGGAAGAGAAACACAAGAAGAGGCAACGAGGTCGGAGAGAGGAAAAGAATAGATCATAAGAGGGAGATTCGACTTCACTTTTCCTTTAGTTTGCATCTCCAGCGCCCTCACCTCCCGCACCAGCGCTATCCCCCCTCATCGCACCAACAACCTCCATGAAACTCTTCCTCTTGCGCTTCTTCTCTTCACGTTCCTTATCCTTGTCGGTCCGCTCAGCACCGATCTCCCCTGAACTCCGTGCAGTTTCTGGCGCACTTGAAGTTCCAACAGCATCCAGACTGTCCCTCCCCTCAACATTCTTATCCTTCCCGTCCTTATCAGTCCTGAAACTCGAGTCTCTCCTCAACACACCCGCAATGCCGGCGATCCCAGGAATTCCTTGAATACCTGCTCCCTTCCTAGGTGTAGAAAGGGATATCCTTCGTGCAAGACGCTGGAAGTTCTGCGAGCCGATTCTCTTTCTCTTGCCTTCCGTTTCTGGGTTCGGTGCGCCTGGGGTGGGCGAAGACGAGCCAGGGTTGGTAGGATCGGGGGTAGACACGCGAGGTGGAGTAGCGGTCGTATCAAACGTGATAGCAGTTGGGAGACGAATGTGAGTTTGTGAGGCGCTGTTGATTGACCGTGAGTCGTCAGAGGTAGTTGGGAAGGCGAGAGGTGCGTTGTCAGAGGACGTTGGGAAGGCGAGAGGCACAGCGTCAGATGAGCTAGGGAACGCAACGGGCTCGGGAGCTTCTTCCTCGGGGCCAGACGTGGGGAAGGATACAGGTACTATATGATCTTTGGTGGGCACCGAAGGAGCAACGCTCTCGGCTTTCTGAGACACCGAGGGCCGGATGGAAGGGGCGCGAACCGAAGCGGTAGGAGCACGGAAGGACGGGGCGCGAACGGAGCCACCAGCACGGATGGAAGCAGTGAAAGCTCGCGGAGAATCATGGACTGCACTTGCATCGATGACTTCGACAATCTGGCTTTGAGTTTCACTGTCGACGGGTGCAGAGACAGCTTCGGCATCGGCAATTTCATAGCCCTCGACGGCTCCTGAGGCGGTTGCAGATGAAGAACCGGGGATGGGAGCAGAGGCACCCAGATGATCAGCCCACATAGATGCGAAAACACCGTCGGCTTCGAGAAGCTCCTTGTAAGAGCCTGATTCAGCGAGTTGGCCGTCTTTAAGGACGATGATCCTGGGGGGGCATTGTTAGCGCGCAATTCGGACTTGTTAAGGCGACCAAAGCAGAAGGGAAATAAGACTCACTGATCCACGCCCTCGACACTTCCTAAAGCCCCTACAGCAACTTCCCACAGGACAGTCCTCCCATTAAGCAGAGCTGGGACATCCCCGTCCAACGCACCCTCAACAAGCACAACCTTGGCGTCCTTGCTCAAAACCCGCGTAATAGCCTTCGCGCGTCCCTCAGGGCAGATGTCGGGGACAACAGCAATGGTGGAACGAATGGAAGAGAGTGAAAGCGTGCGGAGGTCAGAGGAGTTTAGGTAGATGGCACCTGAGGCTTCGGCTTCGTAGAGATGGACGATGGCTTTGAGGACGCTTGACTTGCCAGAAGCAGGGGCACCGACAATGGCGGTGACGGAGGATACGGGGAGAGTGAAAGATACGCCGGTGAGAGCGGTTAGAGGAGTGTGTGCGTCGGTGTAGGGGTACGTGAGTGATACGTTGTCTATATGCACCATGAATAAAGAGGTCAAGGATGAGAAATGGAGGGGACATGACATACCAAACTTAACCTCGACACCTTGAGCTCCATCCACAACACCCTGACCACCCACGACACCCGAAGGACCATCAAGGACCTTGAACACGCCTACCACATCGTTCATCGCAACCCTCAACGAAGGGGACCATGTAAGTGGCAGCACGAGTGCACTCCAGTACCATACCCAAGCAGCCCATGCACCAGCACTCCACACACCCTCTGTCACGCCGTGTGCAATATAGAGAGACCCGACGAGGAGAGCACCGGAGGCAACGAGAGCTTGAAGGAGAGTGAGTGCGAAGGCTTTGGCAGGGCAGGTAGAGAGAAGAAGTGGTCGAGCGACCAGGCATGTCACGTAGCCATAAACGGCCAGAACGGCCAAAACAGCGACACCAAACTCAGCTCCGAACATCACCCCAAGCACAATCGCGCCAATCAGCGTATCATCAACTGAGGCAATGAGTACCGACACCGTCTGCAGGACTTTTGAGACTGCCCCACTCGCGGTGGTAGAGTGCGCTTCGCCAGGGACCTTGGCTTTACTCGAACCGAGAGAAAGACCGAGAAGGTGGTCGGTGTATTCTGATGAGAGGATTTCGTCACCCTTTGCACCGAGCCGAGATACGAGAGCTTTTGTCAAGCCCGGGATACCGCCTGCAGACGTCAGGAAATGGAGTACGGCGAAAGCAAAAATGTAGGGATACGGCGAATTGCCAAAGACCATTGGAATCGGGAACGAAGAGGTGGAAGGGGAAGATAGGAACGCATTGAGAGCTGCGCCGAGGGAGAGAGGGAGAAGAGGAATGAGGAGGCGGATGAGGACGTGGAGGAATGATATAGAAAGCTACAACAAATCACATGTATGCGTCAAATTACGCGTATATCGACACGACGTGGACTTACGACGAGACCCTTGGAAGGCAGGACATAAGGTCCCAACCGACGCAGAATAGCAGACGACGACTTGGACATCGCAGACGACGAGGATTCCTGTATACATGACGCACGTCAGCTAACCCCAACCCCAACCAGAGGTCATCGACTTACGACCTTGACCTCCGGGCCGGCCGGTGCAGGTCCAGATTCAGTCTGCCCCTGACCAGTAAAGGTGCCGTACTTGCTGCTCTCACCGCTCGGCCCATCGCCCTCTTCCTGGAGAAGCAGGCTGGGTTGACCAACTAGGGGCGCGTTCTCTGCCTCGGAAGTCTCTTGCTGTGACTCAGCAGGTAGGTAGACAACGCGCGGGGTGAAGAGCGCAAAGAGGAGGGGGACAAGGAAGAACACTCGGAGGAGGGGCGTGAAGGTATGGAAAGCCTCTGGGATACATTTGGAGAGCTTAGAGCTATCGCAGATATGTCTCGGGTCTAGGATCGCCCAAAGGAGAACGTAATCAGCGCCGTGAGTATGTGAAGGGTGTGGTGCAAGAGCCGTGCACTTACCACGTGTTTTCACAGATAGAGCTAACAAAACAACCTGTGTAACATCCAGCGCCAATGCAATGAAGATAGCAGCTTTGACGCGCTTGCGAGACCAAATCTCGACGTTGTTAACATCCTTGTATGCACCGAGAGCGGCAAGTCCAGCATAAGCGATGAGACCGAGTACAGAGGCGAGCTCAACGCCTGTACCGGGTCTCCAAACGCTATTCAGGACTGCATAAGCAACATAAGCGAGACCGTCAAGGAGGAAAGATAGGGCGGCGAGAGAAAGAAGCGCCAGGATCAGCGCTTTTCTTGGAATTCTTGATTGGACGACGACGGGGGTGATCGGCGACGGTGAAGGGGGTGAAAGCGGTTTTGTTGATAAGAGAGAAAGGGTAGCAAGGAACACTACAGCAGGAGATGAAACCCGCACGGCGAACAAGGTTGTTAAACTCGCTGATGCGCCGGCAGCCGGCATCGAGGCTGCCGCAATGCTAGCAAGCAGCCTCTGTCGCGTCGTCATCGCAGTCATGGCTGACGACGTTGGTAATGTATACGTGTTGCTACTCACTGCTCTTGAGGTGGTCGATATCGTGGTCGTGGTCGAGGTCGTCGTCGTCGTCGTCGCCGGAGGAGGAAGAAAAAGAGAGAGAAGGTTAGCCTGGCAGAGAGGCGTGCGAATTTAGATTTGGCAGAATGCTTGCCTTTTGAGCTGATAAGTGGCTGTGTGATCCTTTTATTCTATCACGCTTCGAATGAATCAAACTGTGACTCCGTGGAGGGGGAGCACCACTTTTAGTCTCAAGTAGTACCAAGTTCGCTTTGTTTGTCGTCTGTATTGCGTGTCGATTGGGAGAGCCGCGCCTAGATGCTACAACAGCGACGTATTCAGCGAGAATCGCTTCGTTTTGCGACGTGCACAATGCACTACTTGTACTGTCCTGAAGGCATGGCTCGCTGCCGAGATAGCATCATCGCCTAACCGAACAGTCACATCAAAATGCATCTATTACAATTTGACAAGTTACTAACAAGTTCCTAATTACAATTGCCTTGCATGTTCCATCCCGCAGCCTCTCCTCCTACTCCTCAATCACGCCCATCACACGTTACACCGCAGCTCACGACGCCGCCTCATGTTCCCTTCATTCCTCTCCACCTCATCGGATCAATACGCCCAGCCAATCACAACCACACGTGGGGGACGCGTCCGAAAGAGGCAAGTAAACACGTGCAGAACGCATGTTGACCACCCAACAGGACCCGCTATTTCCTCTTCCCTCTCTCTTATCGCCAACGTATGGCTTTCGGGTCCTCGGCATCGTCATTTTGATCATACCTTGAATGGTGTTCTCAATGGATATGCTTGGTCCCCGTTATCACAAACAAGGAACAGGGCGACACAGTGGCACGCGTCCTGTGCGCAACCTGTCACAATCGAAATACCTGGATCGAGCAGCTGAGCGTCCGGAATCGGTCAAGGATGAAACTGTAACATTGTTTGAGTCTCACTGTAGCGCCAGTCACATTAAAGGCTGTGTGATGGCGGGCTGCATGCACTATGCGTTCCGTATTACACTCACCTTCACGCTCTCGGCTTCAACGCACCTCTTTACCCTCCACTCCCTCTATCCCATCCATCGAGTTTAACCAGCCCGTCCTATAATGGGAGCCATTTATTCTCCTATTAGACTTCTCCATGTCCGTCTTAGCGGCGCTCGATATCCATTGGGCATTACCTTCCGCAATGACAAATAGTATATCCAAGGTGAGGTAAGTGATATCCCTACAGCGTAGCACTAGGCATGCCGATGGGCCCGTCGGACGATTATAAGCGTTCAAACAGGAGCAGGAAGACCATCGAAAGCACCACGCCCAGCCACCAACTTCGACCGCCTAGTCTTCCCTTCTCGATATGGGTTTGCATCGTCCGCTGAAGTCGCGCTTCTCCACCTCATATTGTCGCTATTAACCTTTGTATAGGCTCACCGGTACTGTCATCGGCCGAACGAGGAAGACGTCCAGCTCAAGATTTGAGCACTATTTACATATCTCGACCAAATGTACTCACTTTAGGCGAAAATCGCTTTAGATATCCATCAGCGTGGGTGTGCCGACAACGCCGGCGCCTCGACTCACAATCCCGCGCATCATTGATGTGTCTTTTTCGTCTCATGTTCGGCGGGGGCCTCAGTCTTCGAATGTCTCGCTACGTTTTCCGTTTTCTCATGTCCCTATCTGTCCTCACATGTCTTCGCTAACCCTTCGTCCCGCGAATACATGTAGTTTCGTACCCACCCACCCCCATACTTCCTCCTCCCATCTCCTGGTCTTTGTCGTTGCTCGTCTTTTTCTTCATCGAGTTCACTCAAGGGCTCGCTTCAACTACGCTACGTCTCTGCATCCTCCCTGGCTTACCCTCTATCCTCATTACCGCTCGTCTGTAGGTGATCCTATTATTGAATTACTTGTGATTGCAGGCCATGACACTTCTCTCGAGATCTCGGAGCAAATCATAGGCAATGGCCAACCGCCAACATCGCACCTTGTGTCACCATCATGTCCGTAGACATTAAACATTTCAGCAGTAACGAGTCATCCCACAGAAAGGACCAGTACTCCGCAGACAACCTTCGTCATCAGACGAACGGATCAACGGACGAAAGTATCGATCGCTGATGACTAACGATGTCATCTACACGCACGTACACCCCCTGGACTTCGACTTCTCTTCTCCTCGCCTCAAGTCGAAGCGTCTTCTGTTCTTCCCTTGCTGGACAGGTGAGCGCCAATCAAAAGATTCTTCTCATGTCTCTTATCTTTAGGAACCCCCTATTCGCTAAGCCTCGTGCTCGTGAAAAAGTTACTCGACGTTTCGAATTCACCTGCTCATTCTCGGTCAAGTGTCATCGCGATCTGGCTTGCCATTGTACGATATTGATTTTAGCATCTACCAATTCTTGCGAATCCCGAGCATCTATCGGATACACTCCGAGTCCACTGGCCGAAGGTTTTCATTCGTACAACTTTTGCGCGCTTATCTCTAGACTTCACCTACGCTCGAGCTGGTATCCCAGTTCCACGAACACAGGTTTTTAGCAACATCTACTGTTACCGTCGGGTATGTGCGGCCGGCACTGGGCTTTCGACGTTGATGGAAATTTTGGATTGTATTATTCGATAGCTTTGGCTTTATGGCTGTTACTCACCTGCCCCATCACCCAAACGCCTGGTGTTATACTTCCCTCCGTCGTATGATATTGATATCCCTACAACAGGGCCTTTAGTGCAGCCCCCGACTGAGCGTATTTTCCTCCTGGTCGGTTGTTTGTCACTCATGTGACGCAGACGTGTGCTGCGCTCTTGATACCATATTTGGATGGCTCAATCTTTTCCATGTACCTAGTTCGCGTCGCATGTTCTGAAATCATAGCGATAACTAAGTGAGTTGACCTCCCCAAGGTAAAGTGTAAACTTGAAGAAGAGGAGCGCTAAGAAGGGAACGAAGTCAAGCCAATCGAACAACGTGCCAGATGGAAAGCGCGGAGGGATAAAGTTCGAGGGCCCGAATGTTGTACGATTGAGTGTCAGAACAGAACACACTTTTCGTTATCGCGGTGAGGATCGAAGCCTCATACATCAAACAAAACAACCTGCTCTCCACCTCCCCTATCAATCCGTATCAACTTCTTCGCCACACAAGCATAAAGCGCCCGCGTGCCTCCAATGGCCGCTTTCAGCGTATTGAGCGGCATAGCATGGTTAGGGGCCGCGAGTAGTGTGTGGAGAAGCTGGGCGGTATTTACTTGGTGAGGTGTAGGGCCAGCGTTCGCAGGAGCTAAAGAGGAGATGCTTGAGGATGTGGGAGAAGCGGGTGAGGGTGATTGGGTGGCAAGTGATTGGATGAGGGCGCTAAAGATAGTTGGAGGCGTGATTGAGTGGTGAGTGATCGAGAAACTGTCGCAAATTGAAAATGTCGAGACTTACAGGGTTTCTTTGGCTCGAGGAGGTTTCGTTCCGCTCGAGAATGGATTGCCTGGCATGATTATCTCGCCAACCGTGCTCCATACCTTGGTCTGCTGTCTTTCTCAGAAACCGACTGGGAAAGAAACAAAGAACTCAACACATACCGTGATACGCTCTAGTTCAGCTGTTACCCGTACTTTGGGTGTCTTTGAGACAGTATCTGGAGCTGGATTCGTATCAGCTGATGGAGTAGAGATCCCTCGTTGAGTCCCCGATGGCGGTGGAGAGGCAGGTGAATCGTTTGGCGGCGGCGAAGGAACCTTCTTAAGCACAACAGTTTGCTCTCCGTCATCGACATCTTCTTCAGGAGCTTCTTCATCAACAGCTTCGATGATTGAGGCCTCGGGTAATGTGGATTGATCTTGCTGGTCATCGTTATCATCATCAGCTTCATCAGCTGCAGGCCCATCTCCGTCGAATATACTGTCATCAGCATTAGTTCCTAAATCCCCGTCTCCTAGCTTTTCACCAGCAGCCAAGTTCGCGAACACAGAGCGTGGAGGTGCAGGGCCAGGGCTGTCAAATGACAGCACCGACACTTCACCAAAGTCGGGTTCTTCTTCGAGAAGCTTATCAGTAAACCGTAGTGTGCGTCCAGATGCCGCTGGGGTCGACCAGAACGCGTCTTCGTGGCTCTCTGGCTGTGGAGAAGGTGCTGGTGGCGCTTTGGATATTGGTTTCGGAGGCGCTTTGGGCTTGCTGTTTGGTTGACGTTCGTTCGATCGAAGGAGGGTATCTTTCTGTCAACCAAGGGGTCAATGAACGCGTCATCGACCAACAAATCTTCGAACCTGCTGGCGAAGTTCTGCAAGGCGAGTCTGCAAATCATTTATCCGCTGTTCCTCCAAAGCGACACTGGACAATTGAGGAGTAGTAGCTGAAGCAGGTCCTGAGCTGGTCAGCTTCAGAAGTTTGCCCGTCAGAATACCAGATCCGTGTATGTAGTGCACGACGCACTTCCTGCAGAGTTTCATTTAATTGTCTTATGTTTTCACGAGCTTCATCCAGCTGCTCGATAAGCGCGATGACCTGCGAACGAGCGCGTGGCATAGGTCGTATCGACTGACTACATATTTCCAAGTTATGATCTGGCACCGACAGCATGAACAGCAGACGCACTATCGATCCAGATACTTCATTGCAGCCCGAGCGTACACCTCGGGCTCATACTCTTTCGGTTTAAAGATCTCATCCCGTCTCGTGGGCTGCTTTCTGAGCGGAGTTGCGCCAGGAAACTCAGCACGCGAAATCTCGCCCCTACGCGTACTATTCTCGGGTTGTTTCCGGACGTCTGCATCCGGCGCAGGTACAAGGGTGAAAAGTCCAAGTTCTGAAGCGTCGATGTCGCGAATAAGGTCGCCGAGTGCGGTGTCGAGAACAGCGCGGGTAAATGGAATTGCGTACGGTGCTGTGTTGTCTTCGCTGGGAACAATTGCAGCCGCAGAGGTACGGATGGCCTTTGCTGTTGTTGAAAGGTGGTCGATCTGGTCGGAAAGTGAAGGCATGTTGTCGACGAAAGTTGTGATTAGGGGAGCTCAGAGTTGTCGCTTTTTCGCTGTCGCTTTCGCTGTGGGTCACGTGAACGCTGTAGAAAGGACTTAGCAAAAACGTTAACTTAGTATTATGTAATCTATGTTATCAGGCATCATGAGGATTAGGAAAGCTGAGTCAGCGTCGGCAAGCGGTGGCCCAGGGGCTGCCGAGTCCGGGATAAACCTTCGGGAGGAGGAAAACAACTCTCGCTGCAGAAAAAATGTATATAGGATAGTAAAATACGTAGAATATATGGCGCGCATGGGCGCGATTTTTCTGACCGCAAAAACGCGTCTGACGAGGTTTGGCGCGTCGATTAACCAATGCGGATTGGGCACTCGAGCAAAAGCTCCGTGCCCCATGGAAAGCTGCGCAACTTAGCTGCTCATGGGGTACGATGTTTCTGGCAGAGTGCCTGGATTTTTTGGCGGGCATGCGTGCCCCATGAAAAACTCGACGATTTTTTGTGCATGGGGCAGTGACGCTCGTCTTCGCGATTACTCAAAGACGGCACGCACAATCGGGCTCGGAACCAGTTGGGAATGAGCGTCGCTATCTAATCTAGGTACCTATGTAGCTACAAAGTAGTCGCCCAGGAATGCCCGAACGTCGTCGACCACGACGAGCGCATGCCGTCCGGGGTCGCCGCGCAGCCATCGTGCCACGGGGCACGCACTTAGTCAGCCGCCCCGCCAAACGTGCGCGCCGCACGACAACAAAGCTACTTGCAGTGAGATCACTGATTGCGAGATCAGTGATCTCACTAGTACTGCAAGTGGCTTGATGATGCCCGATAACATGGATTACATAATACTAAGTTAACGTTTTTGCTAAGTCCTTTCTACAGCGTTCACGTGACCCACAGCGAAAGCGAAAGCGACAGCGACAGCGAAAAAGCGACAACTCTGAGCTCCCCTATTTTGAAACAACCACTGGCAGCCAAAGTAAACGCGAGATGTCTAGTATCACGTGGTCGATCGCGTTCATAGAGATCAGTCTCAGTCTCTCAGATCAGACTCGGATTCAGAGAAAAGTAAGTTATTGAGTCGCTCAAGAGTCGCTGACCGACGTTAGCAACGAAGTTGCCATGGAGTTGACAGTTGTCGGCAGACCGGTACAATATATGCAGATAGTAAAATCCAAAAGGCAGCCGTCTCTACGATACAGTAGACTGAGTGATCGTATGCTTCTACGGGACCAAATCATTTTGCTCCCAAAACATAATCATACCATGTCGCCCGCCAGCGACCCTAACGACCTAGTAGGCTCTGTTGTAATCGATATCGCTAACTCAGAAATGCTGCGATGGGAGATGCCAACGTTGGAACGAACAAAATGTACTCAGAGACACCCATACCCATTCGGACTTGACCAGGCAAGGGTGCCTGGACACCGAGTCGTCATTGCACTGCTCCATAAA
>KN839839.1:1146593-1175765 GCA_000827185.1 Hydnomerulius pinastri MD-312
AACGAACAAAATGTACTCAGAGACACCCATACCCATTCGGACTTGACCAGGCAAGGGTGCCTGGACACCGAGTCGTCATTGCACTGCTCCATAAAACTCGACGTGAAGGCTGCAGCAAGGCACGCGCAAGTACTGTTGAGATGTCAGCAAGCAGTACTTACATTGCAATGAGCATGGTTACATTTGTGGCGGATTCCCGGGCCCCATGAGTGGGAAGTGCATCTGCGGGAGCGGGTTGTAGACACGAGGTTCATGATGGCAAGAAATGGCTTGAATTCAACTTGACTCTCCTGGGTCACCATGTGGGTGCTGGCAGACACGATGAGGCCCTCAAGGGGGCTGGTCCCGGGACTTTCAACTTTTTTTGCTGCCCACCTTCTGCCACCTCGTGATCATGAAATCCCAGATATTGCACAGCCACCCGATAGTCTGGCCAAGGAAGTCATCGTCGTCAAGCATTGCTGAGAGTGGACAGCTATAAACGTCCCCTCCTACCCACCGTCGCGGCTGTTCAAATCAAGGTCTGTGATTATTGATATGTTTACAACAAATATTGGCCAGGACAGCACCTGCTTGTGCTCGTCATAGTCTCTGCAACGCCCGAGTGCTCCTGCTTTGCCCAAAAATGCTGCTCGGTCTCGCCAGAAGGTCATATGACAGCGGACCCTCGTCGCCCCAGCAGCCAGTCGTTGTTGTTGACGATGGTAGTGACGAGCAGGGCGATACCGGAAAGGCCGGCTCAGACAGGCTCGGTCGCAGCGACCACCGTCGCTCAGCGTCTTCCAATGACGCAACACCGCGTCCACGAGCCGCCTTTCCACGCACTGGGCCGTTCTTGGGTTTGCCTAGCTTCCATCATGATCATCATCGCCGCCCGCAGAACGAGACGTCCCTTGATACGTATGCTGATACTACCTCAGGTTTTGATACCGCGGCATTGCCTGGACGTCATAACACAAACGTCAATATTCTTAGCTCAGACTCGTTCCTTGCATCGCATCAACCACAACCACAGCCATCGAGGCGCCTTGGCTTCTTTTCTTCACCTCACATAGGCAATCACAGCAAGACATCCTCACCCTCTCGAGCCCAACAACACCTGAACGTTGACAACAGCAAAGAGCGCTCACATTCTCACTCACGATCTGAAACGACAACTGCACCCAGAGATATACCAAACACGAACATGACTTCGGTTGCTTCCTCAAACACTTTAAGCAAGGGGCATACTTCTCCTTCGAAGGTGCGTTGAGGCGGAGTTACCGCGCCACTCTCACTGCCATTTCAGTCACTTATCCCCATCAGCCCTCCTCGACACGAACCTACGACGCAAAACTGGTCACGAGAGAGATGCATCGTCTGGGCACACTTGCCGGCCTCAGTCCGGCCCTCGCGCCATCGCTCTCTTCTGGTGCATCTGCATCTACGCTGACACTTGCGCCGTCCACATCACCTTCGAACGCCACGCTCGTCCCTATTGTATCGCACAGCCACAGCCATGGTATCAATGTTCTAACGGGGTCGAATGTATCCGACAAGGACAACCCATGGAGTACGCTGCATGTCCATGTCTTACCCCTGTTTAACGAAGAACCTTTGCGTGTACCGATGTGAGCTTCTCGTTCGCTGACGTCTGCTCATTGTGCTAAGACCCATGTAGAGAGGATCTCAACGCACTTGTGAGACGCCACATTCAAACGGTTTTGGCAGCTTCTCCATCAAAGGCTCTCGCGAGTCTCGCAACCGACGCGCGAGAACTCATAGGGGCTGGCATGGTGACCCTCAATGCAAAGCTCGCTGGGGTGTCTGACGAGTTGCTTATGAGCCGCTTGGTGGAGCTGTGGTCTTTCTTCTGGGACCATATATTACCTTATGTCGAAGGAGTGAGTAGGGTCTCCATACCCGGTTCTCTCGCGGCTGACGCAACTACACAACAACCAGGTTCTACTGCCGTTTCAAACTGACCAACTACTAACATCACTGCATCGGACCGCAAAGCAACACCGCTCGTCCTCGCCAACACGTCAAGGCGCCAAGATCGCTGCTGCCCTTCCCTCGTCTCTCGCAGCCTTCTCTCCGACTATCGATGTCCGGAGAGTCGCGCTCTGTGCATTTCGCGACCGTGTTGTTTTGCCTCTCTATGGTCGACTGCATGCACTGCTCTCACCACCGTTGAGTAAGGAGACACTTGCCCGACTGGGGCAATATCGTCAGCCGAGGCTCCAGCAGATGCAAGTATTCCCTCCTTCTGTTGCCTCCTCCCTCATAGCCTGACTACTTCCAGGTTACTCGTACTAACTTCTGAGAGACGCGTTCGCCCGCCCTCGCCAGCGCTTTCTCTCCGCACGCCAGAGATGCAGCCAACCGCAGGCGAAGCCGCCATCACTGATCTCCTCCACCTATTCTCTCAAGCCCAGCACCATACCCGCGCGCATACACCTCAGCGGACCCAACGGCAATCATTCG
Source organism: Hydnomerulius pinastri MD-312 (assembly GCA_000827185.1). Classification (NCBI taxonomy): domain Eukaryota; kingdom Fungi; phylum Basidiomycota; class Agaricomycetes; order Boletales; genus Leucogyrophana; species Leucogyrophana pinastri. Next base: position 1,149,060 of record KN839839.1, read on the forward strand.
CGCGTGGCCTTACAATACGCGCCGCTACACCTACCTTCCTTTCCGCTGGTCCACCACGCGATCGCCGAGGACGTATCGGTGGTCAAGATGTGAAGCGAATGATCCTCAGCGCAGGTGGGTGGCCTGTGGCCGTGCCCCCAGCGAGGAGCCGGAGTGTACCAGTGGACGACGCAGATGCAGATTCGGAAGGTGAGGGTGAGAACGATGGAGGTGAGACCCCACGGCTTGGAACGATGGATACACGCGAGCGGAGGGAAGTGCCGTCGTCGCTTCGGGCATCAATGGAGCATCACCATCGGGCGAGTACAGGTGGATGGGGGTTAGGGGCTGGTAATGAGGAGAAGCAGAGGGAGGATGACGACGATGACGACGAGGCTATGAATTGGGACCAGGCTCAGGTGAGGCATTTTTGGCGTGGAGTGTCGCTAGTTCCTCAACTGACGGTGTGCTGTTCCAGGCGGCTGTAGAACGGATGGTGGGGATGAAGCCAGGGGAATCGCCAACAGAGATGCGGAGAAGGATGACTTGAGATTTTGGGGACTGTATACATGCACTCGCACTGTACATTACCAACCTTCAGATAGGAAATACTTACTGAGCTCCAAGCTGCTCTGGCAAACACAAACTGCTGACGAGCTTGATGTGCTCCAGCACAGCCACAGCCTACCCAATTTGGATTATTTTGAAGTCCGCGAATAAGCCGAGAAGGGCTTTTTAATTAGGATCGGGTCAACTTCTCGTCGTTGTTTTCCAGGATGATTACTCAACTCTCTCGGGGGTTCCCTCGGGCAGGGACTGCAGGTACACAAGTTTTCCCTATAGTGGCTATATAACTAACGCTTGCGCACAGGCCAGGATGGAGTTGTTGCTCCTCACCGGGCTTTGTTGGGGGGCTGCAAGCCTCGTGTCATTGCGGGCCTTTCGCTGAACGGTTGTTCTGCGTTACTGAAGCTGAATAGAAAATTGAACACAGAGCAACTTTCAGCAAGCCTCCTTTAATTGCCAACTATCAATTTCTGAAACAGCTAATTGGGAATTCCATTATCGCGCGCACTGCAGACTACTGCGGAACCGTGGCTTCAGACGCTTTGCGAGCTTACTCATCCCCCCTTACAGTAGGGAGACGCAACGAGGGGATCGAAGGGCCTCCGATTGAATCCTGGACGTTCAAAAAAGTGTACAAAGGGTATATACTTCGCTGGTACCGGGCCCCACGGACTCACTCCCACGTCATGGTAGCAGTTACAACCATGGACGTTCTCTCAAGGACGCCCTGCCAGTGTATCACTGAGGCTCAATGACCTTTCAAATTTTCTGTCACCTTCGTGTGGGTCGAACACGCCTTGAGATACGTCCTCGCATCTTGCGGGTTTAGTTGCTGTTTCTCTGACAGTTTCGCGTACGTTTGTCGGGTAGGTGGCCTTGAACTGCTTCACGTTTTGCGCGTATCAACAAGATGTCAACGGGGCCTTTACGAGAATTGCGCACAACCTGCATGACCTGGATACCTCTTCTTGCATGTTCCGTTTCTGATCGGTCATTGGCTGCTGGGGAATATCTTTCGCCGTCCCTCTGCAAAGTTGAATGTATACAACTGCGGATGCCAACTTGCTCCTGGCCCGGTGACGTCTCCGAAGGCTCAAACCTCACTTCGTTACCGATCGTTTGACAATCAAAGATAATCGTTGGTTTGCCTTTCAACCCAGGCCGCGGTATTTTTTTTAGTTCGGGATCAACGGTGATAGTGGCTCACCGATGGACTGAAGCCTCGTCGGCGGGGCTAGAGTCACAAGGAACTAGCGGTGTGCTCTAGCTTCAAGGACGATCTTTCCTCGCTTCGCCAGAGCTTACTACGAGGGCACTATCCCGGCATGCCGGTCTCTCGTGGTCTCTTCGAGTACGATAAGCGTAACGTCCGTCCCCCCGCTTGCACACAGCAATAAATCGATTGGGTATCCATAAGAGACGTCCCACTCTTATTGTGACTTGTAGCCTTCGAATGCGCTTTTTACTTGATAACAATACTTACTTTCCAGGCCGCATCATTGTTGGTAAGGTGGTATTGATGCTTTTGAGGATTCTGCTGCGGGATGTCAGAATATGAACTTCTGTTTCCCGCACCGCCACTTCCTCATATCCTCCCGCAGCTCTTTCTTCTTCTTGGCTCCGGGGATCGGTCGGGTTGGTAAGTATGCTGGACGGAAGTCCACCGACATGTATCCGCTGTATAAAATGGCTAGAAACCTGGGTACTGTTCTGAAGAATTGCAACAGACTCCCCATCCATCCATTCAAACATGCACTCATTCGCACCAGAGCATATCGGCGTCTTGGCTGAGACCATTGGGGCCAGTAAGTTACTCAATAAATTATTCGAAACAATTGCTCACTCTGAACGCGTTAGACCAAAGCATTGTGTCGGTTGTCTTTGGTAGGTAGCAGCTTTTTGCTGATGAATTCCCCCTCTGATTCATTGGCCAGACTACAGCTCGAGCAAGCCAGCTGCAGGTACCGCTGGTGCACTGTATCTCATTGCCACTCTATGCCTCTTTGCGCGTCTCTTTGCAAACCGGACATGGTGGGGACTTTGCCTACCAATTGCCTCAGCCGGTCAGTGAATTTCCACCGCGTCAAGATTTAAAACGGTTATTGACACAACTATCCTTCAGTTATGATGGCCGGATTCTTCTTGCGGATACCCATGGCAATTCATCCAAATACCCTACCCATCTTCCTCGTCCAACAATTCTTCATCTTCCTACCACCTGCCGCATTTTTGGCCTTCAACTATATCGTCTACGGGCGGTTTATCGTCACCTGTGCTGACCGCCGCTACTCTTGGATCAGGCCCGAGAGAGTCGCCAGATATTTTGTTATCAGCGACGTTACAACCTTCCTCATCCAGGTAAGCACTACCGCATCAGAACGACCAGTACTCCTGACGGATATTTGCTACGTATCTAGGCCAGCGGTGGAGTTCTCCAAGCATCCTCAAATGCGAGCATGGCTAAAAATGGCGTCTATATTCTCCTCGGTGGTCTCGTTCTCCAGACGATTTCTTTCGCGCTCTATATGCTTCTCGCATTCCACGCTTACAGCTTGATAAAGAAGGATGGTATCACCCCCCAGCATGAACCCTGGGGTACCATCTTGTCGACGCTCACCTTCACCTCCATTTGCTTCATGGTAGGACAAAGGGTCTGCTTCAACAATCTATTCGCTGGCTCCAGTGTGGTCTAGATTCGTTGCATTTACCGTGTCATCGAATTCGCACAAGGCAATGGTGGATATCTCATGACTCACGAAGGTTCGTGTTTAATAACCACAAATTATCCCACCACTCCACTGACGCGAACTCTTGTCGAATAGTATTCTTTTACATTCTCGACCCCCTTCCACTCCTTCTCGGCATTGCCATATATATCTTCTACTGGCCATCAAAATACCTTGTCGGAAAGGAGATGTATGGCATGAGCCAAGTTTAACAGAAAATCTGAATCATGCCAGGACAATGCCAATGGACATTGAGATTCTCCTCGAGTTTGTGGTTACTTGTCGTATCTAATAGATTTAATGCAAGTGCAGAAGATCTGGTTGTTTATTTAACTCAGTGGAATAATTTTTTGCCCAGGAGACTGGAAGCGGCATCCTACGCAAAGCCTTGGAGAGCTCTGCCATGAACTGTACTCCGTGAACGCTTGCTGCTCCATCGCTTGTTAACCGCCACACATGCTCCCCTCTCCCCATCCACGTGACTAGTTGCGTCACTGCGACGTAGCTTGCTGCCCCTAGCAGCGTCCAAGTATATAGGGGGGCCGCAGAAACGAGAGCCAATATTGTATACTCCTGAGACACTTTCATCAACAAATTACCCTTTGAAACCACAATGTCCGGTGCGTTTACAGCCCTCGCTCTGATGCAATGAATGGGGTTGAACTTTTGAACCAGAACATAGCAAAGACTCCGCTCGTGTAGCAGCAGGCCTAAAGGCTGCTATTCATAACCCGAACGTATCTGAAGAGGCGAAGGAGCACGCGATGTCGAAGCTTAGGGAAATGGGTCATGGGGTTGAGCGCAGCTCGGACGCGTACGGCGGAGCCACCACTACTGGTCAACAAGAATCCCGAGTCCTCGGCGGGTACAAAGCGACCTTGAGTAGTAAGTGGTTATCGATACTACCTATCATAGCCCATCCAATTCGTTTCAGACCCCAACACCTCGGAGGAAGCCAAGCAACATGCCGAAGAAGTGCTCCAGGCAGCTGGCATCCAGGGCCGACAGGCTGGGGTCAGCAACGAAGAACATGATACCCGCGTGCTGGCGGGTTACAAAGCCGCTCTCCATAGTAAGCGAGAAACAGAATGAATCATATCAACGTTTGCTAAGGGTTGAATCCGCGCAGACCCTCGAGTTTCTGATGCAGCGAAGCAGCACGCGAGAGAATTTCTTGAAGAGCATGGAGCCAGTCTCTGAGTAACTGCATATCATGCAAAAAAATATACTGTATGTCCAACTGTATCGTCATCCTGTAAAGTCGCTGTCAATCTTGTAACATGATATGTAATTAAACCGGGGTATCCTACCGCTGCTATCATACCTACAAAGGGATGCCCTAGTTGGAAAGTTCTTCCAGTCTACTCAAAACTTTCTCGACCCGTTCCTCGAGGCTGCTCACGTTGCTAGCAACTGTGCTGCGATTTGCCTCCAAACTACCCTCGACATCAGTTACAGCACCTTTGAGGGCTTCGAGAGCTTCCTTCGTCCTTCTTTGCTCTTCCTCGAGAGAAGCCATGGTGCCTTGAAACTCGGCAGCAGAACCATGCAAGGCGGAGAGTGTCCGCAAGCGCGTCAGGATGTGCGGGATATGTGGAAGAGACGGTGCGAGGCGGGAGAGGAGAGGAAGGACAGCATCTTGAGCTGGCGTGAGTAAGGTCCCTGAGATAGTACCGCCGTTGGACTGGCCGGCTCCGGCTTGTTGGCGTTTCTGTGCTTGACTGGCAGAAACTCGCTCGAGGTCCGAAAGAAGAAGCTTGAGGCGTCTGGAGACAGAATCGATGTGCCGCGGTTGAGTAAGCAGAGTAAGTTGATTATTTAATCGCATAAGCATAGGGAGCAGCGGTGGGGTGAGGGGCGTAGTCTGGTAGAGTATGTCAGCGCGGATGGATGGTGAGCGTGGTCGACTGATGACTTACTTCGTCCAGGGTGGCGCTTACTGAGCCAACCAGCTTCTCGAGCTCCCCGACTCTCTTATCCATCTCTACAATACTGCGCACTTCCGGCTCGCTATTGCCCTTCCCATCCCCAGCCTTAGATTTACTCATATCAACCTTCACGACATCGCCATCCTCACTTTCCTCGACGCCCTCGTTCTCCCCGAGGACTACCCCGACCAATCTTCCACGACCTTCTCTCCCCCTCCTCACTTTTTCCAGCCTCCTCCGCACATCAACTAGACCTCGAATCATCTCGCCTGGATCAACCGCTTCCGCGCCATCCTTCTCTCGTACCTGAAGCGCAGGATTCGAGGGATCCGCAAGCTCTATCTCAAGCGCTGTCAGTTCAGCTTGCAACGCGCGAAGTCGCGCAGGGAGTGGGAGATGACGCGTCGGAGAACGCGAACGTGATGTTGAGCGCGATCGACTAGAGGAGGGCGAAGGCGGATACGCATATCGTGTTCGCTGGCGACCTATAATAATACAATCGTCCGCGATGTCAAACATGAATGAGTGCAAGAGAGTGGATTTTGCGCACGTCTTCGTTCCGCTTTCCGGAAGTGTTGACTAGCCTCCTCCGGACTTATCAGGTTGCTCACATCGAGTTCCTCCTGGCCTGTAGCTGTGCCGTCACCAGCAGTCCTACCCCGAGGACGTGCGGCTGAGGGCTCATCGTCGCTAGACTCGCCACCCTATAATTCACCACGCCGGAGCACGTTAGAAAGTCACGGTGACCGTCCATATGAAACTTACATCTGCGTGAGAGGACGGGAATACGTCTTCAGTTTCGTAGACATCTGGTGCAGTATCCTGGGGGATAAAATCAGTCCTGATCATGTCTAAAGAACTATTCACAAACAATATCAGGAAGATTCGCGTATTTGTTGGCGCTCATGATGACCAAAAAGAAGAAAGCAGCCAAGCTTTTCAGATTCTTGGGATTATGATCTGCGAACCTGCTGGTAGCCTTTCTGTTCTTCGCGGCGTTGCCAGCTTCAATACTTGCCCAAAGCCGGGCTCTCAAGTACCGTGGGAAGTTGCGTTGACAGCAAAAGAAAAGAGGCAAAAAAGCGTCACCTGAGCGATTCGAACACTCGCGGTCAAAGACCAACCGCTTTGCTGAATAGCAGGCGATCCCGTTAACCACTCCGGCAAAGTGACGATGGAAACCACGGGCCCATTGACCTATATTATTTGGTTATCATCGTCACCTACCTTCGCACTTGGTCTCGTTAACGAGACATTGGAATCCGACGCTCATTGGGCGTGCCAGGCCTCCATACGCCATCGGGGACTCGCATGCTTGGCATGACGCGCGACGAGATTCATCTGGTCAACATTAATCAACACTTTAAAGTACAACATCAAAGCATGTACATTAACACCAGGCATACTCGAAACGGGTGTCCACTCTCGAGTGTTTCGTTCCTGCTCGCAATCTTATGCGACAAGGTAATACAGGCGCCAGAGAAATCCCAGACGACTCTGTACCCTCTTCGCGCGCTCCTCCCCTTCAGCTTCATCGTCGATATCCTCAGCGTACTCGTCTTGGTGAAGATCCACAGTATTGATGTCAACGATGTCGAATGCCGATCTATATGTGGAACCACGGCCTCGAGTGCCAGTGCATATCAGAGGTGTTGACTCATCAGGGGGTTCCGAGGAGGGGTTACCTGGGGTGGAAGTCGGGCAGGCTAGCTCTGGAGTAGGAGCAAATGACCGCTTGGCGAGCATCCATGTGATGTACATAAAGATCATGACGGGTATCTCGATGTAGAATGACACAAAATCGATGGGCGAAAAGGTCGGGGCAAATGACGACCAGCCTTGAACTAAGCCAGTTGTCAGAGTGCGTACCTCGGGCAAGTTGTCTCGGACTTACTAAGGATGAGAGCCGTCACGGTGATGATCTAGGACAGGATGAGCAAGCAATCAGAGGAAGCTAGCCTGCGCAACTTACCACAAAATAAGGTCCCCATGGCCAAGTCCAGCGGACATAGAATTTCAGTTCATCGACTGATCGTCCTTGTTTGATCCACGCCTTTCTGAACCTCAAGCTCGCAAGTCCAATGGAAAGCCAGGCAATCTAAAAAGACATGATGACTCGAATGTCTTGCAGAAAATACGAGACGTACCTGATTAGAGACTCCAACGATATTTTGTAACCATCCCCAAAGTTGTCCACTACCGATGAAGCTACTGCCGAAGCAGAGAACACTGATACTACTAGTAGCCATCAAAGCAAAAAGGGGGACGCCGGAACGCGTAGTCTTGGAGAATATAGCAGGAGCATGCCTGTGAGGTTTGACGACCGATAGGCCATAGAGAACCCTCGTTCCTGCGAATAGAGCGTGGTTGCCAGCAGAGAGAACAGAGGTCAGAATGACCGTGTTCATGAAGGACGCAGCTGCGGCTGTAGGAAACAGTGAGAATGCATCCATAACCATGGTCGGTACGACATACTTGAGCCGGCAAGTTCAAACACAATAGTAAACGGGGACGTTGTGGTCGTCTTGTTCGACAAGTTGGGATAATTCCAAGGAACTAGATAGAAAGTTTCGATATCAGGGATACCTCGTCTGAATGTCTGACTGACCATTCAACCCGATAAGCAATATACTGAGGATATAGAACAGCAAAATTCTAGCGATTCGTGTGAGCACGGTGAGTATGTAGAAGAGGCAATGGAGAGACCTACCGCCAAAATACAAACTTCACGACTCTGGGCATATTGCGCGAAGGATTCTTAGTTTCCCCAGCTGTAATACCAAGACTTTCCGTTCCTCCGTCTGGAAGGGGGTTTAAGCGGAGGCGTTTACTGCTAGACCGAATTACTCACAGGCAAAGCTGGCAGTTACAAAGACTTTGGCAAAGCCTCCAAATCCACCGATAAAAGGTGCGCCAGGTATATTCCAATTGTGGCCTCCAATGTAAGTATGTGAATGATTGACACCGACATTAACCAGAATTCCGACTATGATGAAGATGACAATGGTCGCGACCTTGAGGAACGAGAGCCAGTACTCTACCCGTGCAATGAGATTTTGCCAATACGCGGCGGAATATAAGTGCTCACCTAATTCACCATATGCTCGTACGTGGGACGCGTTTACCGAGACAAGGAAGACCCAGAAGAGCAGACTGATCACCCAGGGATGCCAAGGGGTCCAGAATTGAAGGACAAGTTGGGCAGCCGTAAGGTCCGACGCAACAGAAACGGCATCATTGAACCAGTAGTTCCACGATAGAGCGAAACCATACGACGGCGAAAAGAACCGCGTCGCGTACGCGTTAAAAGATCCTGCGTACCGTGTTGAATATCCCGAGGACATTATACTAGGGAAGTACTTACCAGCAACCGGGTATTGTGTGGCCATCTCTCCGAGGAGTAGCAGGGTCACGTAGACTATGAAGCCCACGATCGCATAACAAATGAGCATGCTCGCGGGTCCTCCTTGAGCGAGGGACCTTCCCGTGCCTAGGAACAGTCCAGTTCCAATGGTCCCAGCAATAGCTATCATCTGAACTTGTCGCGCGGACAGTCCACGATGGAGTCCATTGTCGTGTGATGGTCCGGGTAGCACGCCATCGGTACCTTCATCACTGGAGTGCTCTTCGAGAGACCTCAAGCTCTTCCTCTTAGGTGAGGGTTCGGTGTCGTTTTGCTCCATGACAGCTAGTAACGACCAAGGGCCTCACACACGGATCCCGGGGGAAAATAGAAGAAACGAGAGTCCATCGGGCGCTTGATGGTCCTTTTATGCACAAGTTATTCCTGGACCCGAAGGAGATGGCAGCTGTAGTACGAAATATGGCGCAATTATGCGGTACCCCTAACGAATGAACCTCAAGGGTCATCAACCTATCCTTTTAGAGGACAATCACGGACAGATGGCCGAGCGGTCCAAGGCGCCAGACTAAGGAGACCAAGCTGTGATTGGACAGCTTAAGCGTGTACGAAGTACAATCTGGTCTCTTCGGAGGCGTGAGTTCGAATCTCACTCTGTTCAAATTTTTTGATTCTTTTCTTTTGAAGTGAACATTGAGCCTCAGCAACGTGCCAAAGCGGCAAGTGCCATAACAGTCATGATACACGAGTACGTAAGTATGGAACATGTTTAATCACGACAAGGAACAGCAGATAAGTACCAATCAACCTGGTTCTGTTACGCGCTACTGTAGCGCAAGACTTGCCATGATTTGCGTAAATTCGCTAGTTTCGCGCTGATCTCCTAGAGCGTTTTCACCGGATTTGAGAATTTAGTCTGATTATGGACAAGTACGGAATCGGTCGAATAACAGGCTTCTACCGGCATGGTGTACTTGCCTTCACCCGAACGCTCAACGAGCAAGGCGCAGGGTCAAAATTTCCATCCAGCAACGGCGAGGCGTTTGAAAGTCACGGTAAGCACCGTACCTATACGAGAGTAGTCAGTTATAGCGTTCTCAAGTCTACCTTTTATCTCCCAGAACCCGTCGATATACCCTCATAAACAATCACGCGCTCGTGCACCTGGGTAATCTGTGACATTGTATTCGATAGTGCCCGCGGATGTCGCAAAAGGGCAAGGCCTCTACCCTCAGACCAAAGATACTCCAGATGCCTTCCACTGCATCTGCCAGTTCGGCTGCTGCTACCAGTCCGATCACGCAGACTCCCAATCCGCCACTGACTTTAATCGAGTTCGTGAGCGCTACTCCGCCGCCTCTCACGCATGAGTTGGTAGCGCTTGCGCCATATATACAAGCTGTGAGACATCTTGCTGAAATTTTGAGCTGGCAATCGGTTTGGGAAGAGAGCTGGCTTGCTCTCGCCGGATGGTGGGCTTTCTGCCTGCTTTCGGAACCCACTCTCAAGTACGTATTGTTATTGAGGGGTTCGTGGCTGGTAAATGACCTCTCTCGCTCTATTTTCCAGATTTTTTCTGCCGATCGCCATCATGTTTGTGTTCACTCTGAAACGGTGGACATCAAGCAGCGGATCATCATTGGTCGCACCACCGCCCGCGACAGAAAGCACTGTTCATGCAGTTATATCCGATCTATCCACCATCCATGCTCTCCTCCCTTCTTCACCCTTCTCTGATTCGCTGATTCCGCCTTCACTGACCCTCATTCGCATGGCAGCCTTCACATACCCACCATACATCATTCTCACTTACTTCGTCCCTTTGCGCATCTGCATAGCGTTAACAGGAACGCTTGTGCTCATCCATCGAGCCAGATGGGCCCGCAACGCCCGCGCTGCCCTCACGCGCAGTGCACACATTCGATGGGCTTACTACCGCCTCTACTCCCTTTTCTCAGGCGAACCTCTCCCCAGACCTACTGCTCCTTCCCCACCCCCCGAATACGCATCTCGCCCGGTCTCAGGTGTTACAGATTTTGCCAGCGCAGCATCTCACACCTCCCAGTTCAGCGATGATGGCCCCGCTCCTCGCCCATCTCCGCCCCTCCGTTTCTTGTTCACCGTATACGAGAATCAGCGGTGGTGGATGGGTCTCGATTGGACGGCTGCGCTTCTCCCAGGCGAGCGTCCCTCTTGGTGCAGTGCCTCGCAGGGTCCTCTCCCCCCGCCCTCTGCGTTCTCGCTCCCTCCGCCTACAACCTCGTTTGTGCCCGTGGGCAGGGGCGGCAGAGCCAAACGCACCGCAGTCTGGATGTGGGAAGAACCGGAATGGCGTGTGGTGGTGAGGAAGGAAGGTCAGGAGGGCCTGTGGAGAATTGAGAAGACGCCGCCGAAGGATAAGGACGCAGCTGACGAGGGTACTGGGACTGCTGCGCGGATGTTGCGGGCTGCGAGGGGGCGCGACTCCATTGGGCATTCAAGCGGAGTGGGCGAGAGCCCTGAGAGAGACAGAAGCGCCAGTGCAGATCAGCACGTCAGCGATCCTGCAAGCATTCCGGGCCAGGAAGATGACGCTGTGACAGACCCCGAGGGATGGTTATATGGTGACAATAAATGGGAAGGAGCGAGTAGTAAGGGCGGTATGGGCAAGTACACGAGGTATCGCCGCTGGACGCGTATTGCTATACTCACTGAGACCGTTGAGTTGGTCGGCCCTGGGGAATTGGGCGTCGTACGTGACTCTGGTGCATTTAGTACCCTTGGTAGTGGGAGTACGGCTTCGATGGCTACTGCGGGCGCTGCATCACCTACCATGTCTTCTTTCTCTTTCTCGGACTCAGAGAGTGCGGCGACTGCCCCGGAGTCCCAGCAACCTGGAGGAGCGAGGGGTATGCTGAGACAGCGCTTGAAGGCTGCTATGGATGGGTCTGGACAGTAATGTCTTTTTCTCGTTGTAATACTATCATTGTTTGTCGTTATCGTTTGGGTACTAGGTATGGATCACTTGATATTGATCACCCTGGGCTTGATCACCTCCAGCTAGCGAAGTAAAGAACGGCTTGAGGCTCGTTCACTCAAGAATGCCTCCATACTTTAACAGTTCCATCAGCGCTTGCAGTGATCATCTCTCCGGCCTCACTGGGATGGTGCTCAGTCCACGTGATCACCTTATCATGGACCTTTGGAGGTGGATTAGGCTGTTGAATCGTTGCCTGTGGAGAAACATTATCAGAGGTATCTCCCAGCCACGGTGGGCCACTCACATCAACCAGATCCCAAGTCCAAACGCGTCCGTCTTCGTCGCCGCAAACAACAGTGGCTTCCTCGTGCCCGAAACAAGCTCGGGAGCGGTACGATTCATGTGAATGTCCGGTAAAGTCGTTCAGCAATTTCCCCGTGACCATGTCAAAAAGCCTGACATGAGAGTCAAGAGTAGCCACGAGGAGAGTGGTAGCGTCTGCCGATGGAACGACAGAGGTGACGGGTTCTGTGTAAAGTACCAGTTGAACGTGGGCAAAAGCTATCGCGAAGGGAACGTACGGCCGACAAAATCTGCTCGGAGTTCGCCTTTGCGCAGGTCATATGTGCGGACGTAGCCATCGACAGAACCGGATATGATGGTGGTGGAGTCGACGTGAAGCGTTTGAACTGCATCGCGTGCTTCTTCGAGGATTTGTATCGGTGCGCGTGCTGGGGCTCTTGATTCCCGTTTGAGGATGCAAAATTCTCAGTTGAAGAAAGATAAAATATGCATACCGCAGATCCCACAGTCTGACGGTAGCATCATAGGAGCCTAAAGAGAGTCCGAGATATATACTCCTACCATTCATTTGTGCGAGGGAAAGCACTGCTCACCACTAGCTAACACAGTTGCATCGACATTGAGTTCAACAGTATTAACCTTGCTCATATGTCCGGCTAGTCTGCGGGTCGTCACACCAGTAGCGACGTCCCAGACGAACACAGATCGGTCGCCACCTGAAGAAGCGAATTTCGCATTGTCGTGGCTCCTAAGTCGGCAATAAGAAGATGTTCAGTTAGATCACATACAGCAGATTGCTAATAGACATTCTTACACAGAAATGGACAACACCTCATATCCATGAGCCTCGAACTTCTTAATTTCGGTGCCCAACTCTGGGTTCCAGAGGCGCACCGTCCGATCTTGGCCACCACTCAAGACGTATTTGGCGCTGCCTTTGGCGTATCGGACGACGTGGACCGGTCCACGGTGGTTACTAAGAGTCGTATGGAGCTTGCGGGCAAGCGGTTGGGGGCCTCGTGAGGGTGCCATGTCCTAGTCCTACAACCTTGTAAGATATTATGGAGTCGATCACTGTCATGAACAGCGCGACCGTTTTCGGGCAATCATCAATATTTGAACCCGGAGTTGCCGGAGCCCCCCGCTACACGATTGCCCGATATGGTAAACTTTCGGTAGTCGCCCGCGATGATTAATGATATGTTTCCCCCTCACGCTATCTTACCTTCTTCCGCCATGGAGTCCAAGCCATTGAAACGTCGCCTATCTCCAGTTCCATTGCCTCCAGCAAAGCGTCAACATGGCGCCCGCCAGTCAGCTGAGAAACGCATCATCACCACATTCGATAACGCTATGTACGATGAGCTTATATTATTCATATTCTCGTTCCTCGATTCCAGAGACCTGTGTGCCATGGAGGCGACAAACAACAACTGCTCCAGACTCGCGCGTGACAATCAGGTACTTGTATCCTTCTTGATGTGAGAAACATATATTGAACATTACTGGTATTACGCTGCTTGCGTCGCATACTAGCTCTGGAAGGCCTTGTTCGTCAGAGAATTCGGCAAGGCCCGTTTAAGAGGCGGGAAAGGCTTCCATGGCCGAGCAGACGGACGGACGAACAAACCGCTGCCGTCTCGAGTATCCGCTCCAGCAGACGAAAGTCTGAATTGGAAATGGATGTATCGTATAACCTCAAACTGGAGAAATGGTGGGCATCGTTGAGGCAACTCTCACGCTATGGCAATCTCATCCACCTGACAAAGGACGTTGCGCTATCGAGAGCTTGAGTGATGGCGCTCCAAGTCCTGGTTTGTCCATACGGAGTCGGGCGTCGGATCGGGAATCATTCTCAGGGCATAGATCATCCCAAGTGTTACTAGCCGGAAGTCTGACGATTTCTGCGTCCTCAGAAGCGTCATATCAGCCGACCATTTCACTGAGAAGTCGCACTGATGTTTTGCTTATCCTCAGATGCAAATCTAATATTACAAGCGGACCGGTGGGAATATCTACTATAGCTATTGATCAGTCACCCCCAGCATCCAGAGCATCCCCTCACGGACCCAGTGTCCGTTTCGCTGTTGTTCTATCAACAGGGGAGTTCAGCATCTATGAATACGACCCCTCATCGCCATCACTGTTAACGTCGCCGAAACTTGCCTATATTCCCTCATCTCGTCACCGCTCCCATGTTATGCACGCTGCATACCATCACCCGTTGCTTGTCACTCTGTCCCAGACATTCACGCTTATGATATACGACCTCGGCGGTGACTCTGTTACCCATACTCACTCGCTCAGCTCATTTACGAGTCATCCGCCAACCTCTCTTATCCTTTCCGCCATGCCATCTTCGACTTCGTACAAGCTGATATTAGCTTATGCGATCCCCGTATATCCAGCTCATTGGAGTGTCGGTGCGACGGAGTTGATCATTTCTCCGTCAGGGCCCATCATATCAACACCAACACTGTTCGGCGAGGCTCCCGCTACTGTTGCATCGTCTCCCGGTAACTTTACGGTCTCGAACACCCGCTCTGCCAGGGCCTTTGACGTCCCCCAAGGATGGATCGACGAGCAGAAGCTTCGCTTGATGCACGCACAATGGGGCCGGAAAGTGAAACAGGTTGCCGATACCCAAACAGATGGGAAATGGGTTGTTCTCGCCCCAGGCGATCCCACCGAACATCCGTCCAGTTCCTCAAACGATGAAGGCTCGTCTAGCGACACCTCGTCTGCGTCATCAAATTCACCCCCATACATTTCCCCACCCAGTCATACTTCCACGCATCTGCAGCTCTACCGCCTGCACATGCCCCCTTCCTCTTCCGTACACGCGCCGAGGCTCACATTCGTCCGCACATTACATGGCCCTCTCGGACCTGTTTCTGCGCTCTCGCTCGCCGATGGTCGGTGTGTTAGTCTTGGTGCTAACGGCTCGATATGGGTGTGGGACCTTGAGGGTGGGGAAGGGGTCGAGGTCGCAGGACCAGTCGAGGGCTTCAGGCAGGAGGGCGGGAGGGGGACGATTGTATTTGATGAGCGGCGCATCGTCAGTTCTGGAATAAGGGGCATCGAAGAACGTAGATTCGATATTTAGAGTTGGGTGTTCGTTTATTGTACTCTGGAATGTAGACGCGCGGATCGTTCATGGCAAGGGTCTACCACTTGATTGGTGATTGGCGAGGTGGCGATGATAAGGGGGCTCCCGCGGTTAGGAAGGCTTCACATTCACGTCTGCGGGAAGAGCCTTGCCATAGCCCGTCGCTCTTAGTCCCTGTGCCAAGCCTGTAACGGCGCAGTTTAGTAGAGCACAAACTTCAACAAAGTCGACGGAAAAGGGAATGGTGTCTGCATGCGGAAGGTAGTAATCGCATACCAAGTTTGTGGTTTCAACGCCTTGATGTAACTTACCGGCGGTGAACCAATTCATCTTGCAATGATGAACTGTCGTCAACGCCTCGGCGCTCAGCCTTCGGTGGCATCTCGAGATAGGCTCTCTGCCACAACTATGACAAATTGGGTGCCTGCGAGCCTCATAAGCAGGCAAGTTGCCAGAAGATGCTGGATATAGCGTCGACAGAACCCAAAGGGCTACCACAACGCCTCGACCGCAACCTGTGTGATCGGAGCACTTCGATAAACGTCTTTGGAGTCATTATGCATAATAGTGCTGCCATGCTGCATCTCTCAGTTCGCCAAGCCCTTCTCTTTGGCCTGGCGCCCGAACGACTTGGCTTTTACGCCTCATTGGCTTTCTTTCGTTATAAACTGGACTGGAAACCAAGCAGGTAACAACCCAACCTGAGCCACGAACATCATCTTATAGTAAGTCTCTCCTTTGGATACAAATGCCGGACTGAAGCTGGGGCATGGTAGCTCTACCATTCTCCATGGCTGACACCGCTCAAATAACGACGGCCGGACAAAGCCCAGAAATCGACTATGCCTCTCTCCACGCTCACATCGCGCATAGCGATATCGTCGACTCATTGTCCGCCCCCCACCCTGCCGAGTATATCTCCGTTCGCTGCGCGCTCACTGAGGACAGCGCAAAGCTCCAGCTCATTGACAACAGCATCGAGGAATGCCGGCGACAGTTGGCCCGTACCCATGCTGAAATGTGCGTCCTGGAACGTAACCGCAGCACCGTACAGCACCGCCTGTTAATCCACCGTGCACGACTCAGCCCTTTACGAATACTTCCTGACGAGCTCCTCCAAGAAATATTCAAGCGATGTCTACCGAACGATCGATACATCGTTCCAAAGATCAACTGCGCACCACTGGTGCTCACACAAATTTGCCGTCGCTGGAGGGTCGTAGCACGGGCTACTTCTGAGTTGTGGGCGTCCATCGCGCTGCATGACCTTGGCGCTTGGGCTTACGAACTTTACGTGGACATGGTGAAGGCATGGCTAAGCTATGTCCGCACTCGGCCCATGCGAATGAACTTAACCTGCTCCGCGCACACCGACTTCGGCCTTGACAGCAGCGCACGTTACTCTGGCGTATTCCGCCTTGTTGTCGCGCATGCTGCTCTGATCAAGGATCTATGTTTGGTTGTCAACCCCACGTACCTGCATCATTTTGTCGACGCTGCATCTCTGCCAGCACTACAGCGCATCATGATAATCCTCCTTCCCGACAGCCGCTTTGGTGAGCTCCTACAACCGAGCACTCGAGTCTTTCTTTCCGCCCCCAATCTCAAGAGGGTCGCGTTTGTTGGAGATGCAACGTCTATCGGCGTCATTCATCCGGACACTTTCCGGCAATTATCACACCTTACCTTCGACTGCAACACGATTCTTGATTTGACGATGCTGTTTCAAGACTTTCCTAACTTATATCATCTCTCGCTCAAGCTCTCCATCTCCCACGACCGCCTTCGCGTCCACTTGCCACGCAAGAGAGGCGATGCCATGGTCGCCGGCCCACTGAAGCGTTTTGAGGTGTGCTTGGATGGTGATTTGCTTGAGTTTGGCGACCCTTCGATGTTAGACCTGCTATTTGATCAGTTGTCTTTCTCGTCATTAGAAGAGCTTGCTATCCTCGCTCAGATACCGCCGTTCCCCAGAGAGCCGGTAAAGGAGCACAGGCAATGGCTCGTTCGTGTTGTCCCTGCAGTATCATCGCTCCTCTCGCGTTCCCTGCGCCCTCATAAGCGTTTCATCTGTCGCAACTTCGTTTCTGAGGAGGACCGGGAGGTGCAAGACGAGGTGGCGAGCATTCTCGGATCGAAGGACACGGAGTTTGTTAATGTTCCTATTCCTGATAAATACCGCTGGCCGACAGTCGGTGGAGATCCATGGGACATTGCGAGGTTTTGAAGGGTGGCCCAAAACTTTGAGCCGAGGCAAGTAGTTTTATGATAGGTTACCTTGCTCGTTGTCCGTTCCAGTTCATCTGCATCAGAGTCTGCGTAATGACAACGATATCTATACCTAAGAACACACTTGAAGGATAGTGAGTTGAGATGCAATTAACGAGGGTCTACAATCAATCTAAACGGCGCGGGAGTCACTGTCCAACGCAACGATCCCAGGAATGAGAAAAGATGTAATGGGGTGGGGTAACAACTACTTCTGTGACCCAATCAAGCCGACCATGAACAGGCGTCTGGTGACTGGGTCAGCGCCCTCTGGTGAAACTTCAGCCGTATCCAACCACCAATTAAGCTGAGCTCTCAAGTCATCCGCCGAAGATCTGTCGTTGGTTGGTACCCTAATTTGTAGTTAGCACCCACTTTGTAAGAGGGAAATATTTTGGTCCTCACATTCCACGCTCAAGGAGTGCTTCATTGAGCTCAGTCACAGCCAGATGCTGCCCTCGCCCTTCCTTTCTCAACATCTCGTCATCTGAAGAGATGTTATTCAGATGCCTGCGTATCCGCCAGGCATTCAGCTGGGAAGGACCCCAAGCAGCTAACCCGAGTAGACTTTTGCAGAGTAATGGTTTCAGCGGTCGGTTATTCCAAGGACGCGAGAATTGATCCCTTACCTGCAAACTGCACCCGGGTTGCCGAGGTTTTTCAATGGAATGAAGCCAGAGCGCTCGCCGTTCTTACAAAGTGCTTCGAATACGCCGCGATTGCTAAACAGGGCACCGAGTTGGTTGTTGCGTGCCTTGGAAGCGATTCGCTCCCGCTGCCCTGGCAAAACGCACGTCGACGGGAGCATCCGAGGTGCGTACAGTGCAACAAAGGGAATCAACTCCTCAGCTATGAGAACGATCACCAGAAAAGGCACAAGTCTATATAGCCATTAATGGGAAGGCAGACAGCACTCAGAAAGATACTGACTTAAGCGCATCTTGTTTGTATGTCCTGATGAAACGGAGCTCTGCACGCGAGGGCAAAGCGCCGCCAGATGTGCCACGAGAGTGGATAGCAGAGACTTGTTTCCGATGCGTGTTTATCGCTAACAGGCCCCGGAAATAAAATTTCTGCGTGACGAAGTGTTAACACTTATGCTTCAACATGACATAACAACACACTAAAAGTTGAATCGCTTGATGGGTGAAACGCTTGAAGGAAGTGGCGTTTGCCGGAGGTGGCTCGAGTACACCTTGTTCACTTGCGGAAGCTATGTCCTGCTTTGCGAGTGCTACAGCGCTCAGCGAGGATTCAGCGGGTTTGGGAGGATAACTATGACGAGGAGGATGATAGTGGAGCTTCTTGGAAACACGTTGAGTGGGTGGTTGCGGTGGTACGGAATCTAGCCGCAGTGAAGCTGGTTTGACGGGCCCGGGCTTCAATTCTATCTTCTGCTTCCGAGGAGGTGCATTCGGAGGAGGGACTTTGGAGCCAGCCGACTTGGGATTCGCAGATGTTGTTGCGGTCGATACCAGCCGGAAGGAAGTCACCTGGTTTAAGCCAACCCCAGATATCAAGAACACCTTCCCATGTCGCCCAGGAATAGGTGCGGATAAGTTTGCCAGGGGAACGAACTTCGATCTGGTGTTGGCTAAGATATTTTCTGGTAGGTAGTATGTCACTGGCTCTGGCTCACCTGTTCACCGCGACATTCCTTCCCGCTGAACGTAGCATACAATTAAATTCACCGTTTGATAGTCCGCAAAATGCAGCTGCAGTTCAATCCCTAGGCGTAGACGAAGGGTCTCGGGTGGTGGTGGACTCGGAAAAGGGAGATGGCTTGAGTGTCAAGCCCGTGTCACACTCAGTCATTGGTGTTTCCGTGTCACGCTTGAACTTCTCCTGCCGACAGAATTCGTAACTCGAACTTGCCGCATCAACTCTTTATCCTTGTGGGTCCCTGGCTACTTTTATTTCAATGATGGGTATCTTTCTCGGTTTCTAATGGGCATTGGGCACATCACATTCCAGCTTCGAGAACTTGGCGACATCAGGGCCTAAAGCCCTCGGCTGCACTGATCACCATCACCTCACAGATGCAACATGCGCACCAACGAAAATTCATATCTGCTTGCGCACGGGGCCCCCGACGCTGTACCGTCACCACTATAGTACTACTAACATACATAGCATACGGGTATCTCCTGATGCTATGGGTGTTGCGACCCCGCTCCCTCCTCAAGGCAATTTCCTCTCGGCCAGAATGTCAAGATATATTTTCATTGTGTCTGACAGTTGAAATATGCGACAGGCTTTCGAACTGTTCAGCGCCCAAATCATATTGGTGGGGGGGTGGAATCCCGGAAGGCGGGAAGCAAAGTTATTTTCGACCGGCGACAAAGCATACCCTCGGAGCCTTTAGCTTATCTTGGGCGACAAGTCGTTCATATGGTTTTAAAACGACGATATCTGCAGCATTGGACATAGGCGACTGGAAAGGCCATCGTTTGTGGCGAAATTCCCAATCACTCACTTACGAAAGTAGGTCCTACTACTTTTCAGGATTCTAGGAGAACTGATGAGAGTTAGGATGATGATCGATCATGCGATTTGCAACTGCTCCTCCGGAACCATCCGAACGCCTTCCCAACAGGTCGTTATCTAGTCTTCGCTTTATTGCGTCTGGGTACCTGTTTAAGAAAGGGCATACTTCCTGAATGTTTTTCCTTCGCGTTCTGCAGGTGGCAGTTGTGCGAATTCGGTGCATTACGACACCGCCGGCGGGGAATGGAGGTTTTCTATGTTTTTCCGTGTTTCAGAAATGTTTTGATTGAACTCTAGCAGATTGGCTTTCCCCGTCGAATGAGCGCAGACAGGCTGGGAAATGAATTCGACCTGTTGTTTTCGCGCAATGCCACTAGAGCCGATCTCAAGACAAGGCAAAGACTGAATGGTAGTCTCAACACCACTAATACTATCCTGTCAACCGTTTGCCTGCAAAAACCAACCTTGTCCGACGTCAATACCAATCAACCCGCCAAGCGTAAAGTCATTGGAACGCTTCACAGGCAGTTACTCCTGGTGCCAATGAAAGTCGACTTGCAATGCGAATAACTCTCGGCAATGGTAAGGTGTGAGAACTCCAGGTACGTTGCACTTCTTGGCTTCCTCTTCGACAAGTAGGTTTCCGTGCTTAGTCATGTGAGAGCCTGACTATCATCGCCTGAATCATACCCTGACTTCACAGTTGCGTCCCGCGGCTCAATGATAGCATTCGATTCAATTGAACGATACCCGTGCGGCCAACTCAGAAATAGAGCACCGACCGCGAAAACCTCCAACCCCCTTCAGGTTGAGTGCCCTCTGAGATGGTATTTCTGGCGCCCGCTTAAGGTCCCTTTTATGGTCTGCTTCTTGCCTACCTCTCATATGCCTCAAGGCGAGATTACGGCTTGTTGATTAGCACGCCCTAAACTCCCCTTTTCTTTCTAACATGACCTACTCAGTGGCCGGATTCTATGGACCTATGTACTGGGGTAAGCTGGCTCTGAATGTGAGAGTCTGTCGGACACACTGATGGACGTTGTGCCGCACAGGTTTCGTAGCGTCTACGGCGTACGTTGGGCCCAAAATCATTCAATAACGTATAGAGTCAATTCTCAAAGAGTTGGATCGTTGCAGACTCGCCGGTACGACTCTTATGCAAGGATATGAGTATTTTTCGCACAACACAGATGGATGGCTGTTTCATTGTGTGGTCAGTTCATCCAATATATTGAGCAGAGATTGTAGAAGGACTTATGATGAACTAGGTCTCCGCTGTGTTGTATGATAGCGTGTTTGTGATCGGACATCTACTGACCTTGCAACCAGAATTTTTGACCTTGCGACGACTGCACTGATGGCTCAGTCCATCAACCACTATTTCGTAGGCATCGCCCTTACCTCCACTTCTAGACCACTCACTGAGATAAGTGCAGCTGCAGGACTGGGGAAACTATGCAACGTTCACAGAGATAACATTGTAAGAGTGACATGCCTCTTTTTGTCATTATTTTCTGATGGCCCGAACTCACAGATCTTGGTGTCTCGAGAACGTGGCAACTGCGGTCGTAACTTGCATGTACGATCAGATTCAGTGATGAATTTTCACCGTGATTAACGGGTTTCTCACTTTCATAGGACCCAACTACTGTTCGCGAGCCGGATATATCTTGGTACGGAACCTGACATCAATGTATATGTTGGGACATTCATGGCTGCACAGTCACACGACAATACGCAGTATTTTCCCCTTATGACAAGATCGTTGTCGCTGCCATTGTATGTATTGCCCTGCTACTGCCACGCCTTGACTGACCCTGTGCAGAGTATAGCAGCTGTGGGAGGATTTGGTGCGTGTCCCGTCGTCGCGCCGTGCGGTATGAAATAACGGCGCCATTACAGCATCAGGAATCAGTGAGACCAATTATCTCTTATTTTTCCATATCTCACCTTCGAGCAGTTAAATCCGTTTTTGTTGGCACGAAAGGGGTCTATTTCGTGACAAGCGCGCCAATGCAAGTAAGTAAGGTTCTACCAAGACACAAATATTTTGCTGAGGCCCAACTCTCACAGGCCGCCCTATGTTCGGAGGAAGGGTTGGCAGTTGTCGCTGACATCCTGACGACATGCACTCTTTGTTCAATATTGGCGTCGGCCAGGGGCAGCGTGAAGAAGTAAGCAGGAGGGACCTTGAAACGTTTTCAGTGCTCAAAAACCCCGCTAGGACTCGCTCACGCCTACGAAACTTGTTCTTTTTCATCCTAAATCGCGGAATACTTGTCACAATCATTCAGATAGGAATGCTGGTTGCATATCTGCCCGCAACAGGGTACCTTTACTGGTATGTTATGCGCCCGCCTTCTACCAATTCTGTTCCGTCAACCCGGCCACAGGATGCCGTTTCATCTTTGCAAGAGCAAATTATATACTAACACCATGTGTAAGCACGCATTTCTCTGTAACGAATATCGTCTGCTGACAAGCAACATCAGTGGCGATGTGGGTCGAGATTGTATCAGACCAGCTCAGCCACACAGACTGACGTGAATGTGCACATAGGCTCAATTCACGGTCAAGAGACGAAACACGGCTGAGCGGACCCAGCATCGCGGTTCGACCAAGTTGGTTAGCTACGTCAATAGTCAACCGGGCGTCCAAGGTATGCATTGAGGATACAACAGCCTGTCTTGCCTGACCTACTTATGAAAGGCTGCTGGAAATGCGATTGGCGGCGATTTTGCACCGGAACGTGATCTACTTCGTCCCTCAAGTCGGTCAGGGAGAGAGGATATTATTACGGATTTGTATGTCTTGACATTGCTGCCCATCAAGTTGCTGACACCATTCTGCAGCTCGGAACCCTCTAGTACATAATACCGTTTTTCGTCGCTGATATGCTTCTGATTTAACCAAGTGGACATGTAATGCGCTCCACCAAAAGGCGGACATCACGCTGGCTGTGAGAGGTCTCCCAAGCTTCCGGTCTTTTCCCGTCCGCTACCTCAGACATCTTCGACACCTTGAGGACTTCGCATACTCCAATTATGGTTACATTCTCAAGCGCATTACATCCCAGAACACATTGGCATCTTTTGAATAGTTGATACGTTAGGAGCATCCATAGACTCGACAGATGTAAAATAGATAATCTCGCAACGCTGATTTGCGTTCCAATAAAAGGTCCGACCGGATCCTGCAATGGTTCTCCCCCACTGCGGAGCGTAATTTGCTTATCCTGATGTCGTGAGCCGCCTCCTGCGAGACGAGCCGGAGGCAGGCAAAGTTCTCTCTGCAAGGTGATTGTACGTGCGCTTGATCCGGGACCTTAGATCTTCCGTTATAAGTTCCGAATGTTGATTCGTGAATTCGGTCAAGGGGTGTATGACGTCTTGCAGGTGGAAGTCGGAGAAAGTTGGTAATCTATTGGACCGTGCCGTAAAACTCCATGCCATGTTAAGCAACCAGCGACAAAGGTCGCCCGAAAGCTCGAGAGTGTCAGAATGGTTTTGCAAAAGCCAGAGCGCCGAGAGGAGGTACACCGCAAGCTGATCTGTCAAGGGGAATAGCTTGAACGACTCCAGGTCACGCGCAATGGAAAGGCAACAAGCTAGATGACCATCTTCGCGCAGACGATCCATCCAGATTGCGTTTGGAGAGAAGGCCAGCATGATCTGCAGATATCGTAAATCGTGCCTGCCAACCAGCTCGATGTCAGCATCTTTGTTGCCAAGTTCAGCCGTGATCATCAACCTCAAGGCCCTTGAGAAATCTGAGCGGAGGGAGGCCGGCATGAAAGCCTGGTCGAACAGTGCGAACGCATGTCGCCCAGCGTGAGCCGCGCGAAGTGCAGCTCTGCGCAGTGGGAGCGCCTTGTCGGGACCGAGGGCAAAAACGATAGCTCCGATGTAAGCAGAAATCTTGGACGGATCCCCAACGTCCGCCCTTGTGCTCATGACGCGGAAACCGTCAGCAAGCGCTGTTTCATCCAAGGTGCGGTGGTGATGTTCCAAAGCGCGATGGTGGTAGGCAATGAAATCCACCAACCAGTTGCAGTCAAGAGTTGGCTGATCACGTGTGCGAACCGCTTGGGGATCCCAAGTCGCGCCTTGGTCATTCGTACCGATGTTTCCTGCTGTAACGCTGAGTCGGAGTGCAGCGCGAGCACTGCCCCAAATGCGATCCCTAGTTTTCGTTCGATGGTTTGGTTGCTCTGAAACGCTTTGTACCAAGCTTTGGCAAAGCCTCTGAGCCCAATCCGGTATATCGCAATCATGAGCGATCTGCCGGAATTCCTCGTCCTGCAACACAAGAGACAATTGGCCGAGGAGTGCGAGTGCATACATAGTGTTGCTGTCGCGCGTCTCCACTTCAATCGCCTGTCGGCCTATTACTGTTTGCGTCCTCCGCAATAACG
This sequence comes from Hydnomerulius pinastri MD-312, assembly GCA_000827185.1. Classification (NCBI taxonomy): domain Eukaryota; kingdom Fungi; phylum Basidiomycota; class Agaricomycetes; order Boletales; genus Leucogyrophana; species Leucogyrophana pinastri. The sequence continues at coordinate 1,173,161 of KN839839.1, forward strand.
AAGACAGAAGAGGCTTGACAGATTGACTGAAAAGTGAAACATGTCATTATATAACATCTAGCTCTCGAGGGACTCTTTTTCTTACCTCTTGTCAACCACGAGCAGGTCGTTGCGATCCACGACTTGGCCCAGCAGTAGGGTGGCGGTCACGAAACAATTTGCCAGAATGCTGCTAGGTGGTAACGGAGTTACTAGTAGCCTCGTGATTGCATCGAAGGCTCGTCTCCGCCAAAATTTCGCGTACTGCGGTTGAATCAAACAGTGGGGCAGTGAATGGGACATCCACACGAGGAAGCAGTCGGGTATCTTGGACGCCCTAAGTGAAAGTGGCGTCACCATTCCAACGTCTAGTGCGACTTCGAGGATGAGGTCACAGATGAATGAGAGCTCCGGGTCATTATGTTGAACCCAAAGTAACCATTCAATATCCAACGACCGCGAAGGGGAATCCGGCCCATGAGTCCCGTGGGGGAGCACAGGCCGACCTTGGACCGACCGTCTCTCGATGTACAAGTGCGCGAAGGCTTTACCACATGCTATTGCTCTCTCCCGACCTCGATGTATCAGCTTGGGCTGGCCATACTGCGTGTCTTCAAAGCAGCTCAAAAACGCATCCCGGAGCTGCGCCAGCATAGTAGATACGTCGAGCTTGGCGGGCCACTCCACTTCTGGTACCAACGACGCCGCGGCCGTGATGACTTCGGGATCGTTGCACGTCTCGAGTATCCATCGAACAGAAGGCGCATCCGAGCTCTCAGGTGTTTGAGCTGCTGATGGTGCAGCCGAGCTTTGCATGAGCACTGCTGACATTTCCCTAAAAAATGTGACGAGCGATACGGGGACATAAAGGAGGATTCTGAGGCTGGAGGCAGTGCAGTCGCGTCTGCCTTGTAAAGAATTGAGGAGCTTCAATGATTTTTGACCGAGGGAACGTAAAAGTCGTGAAGATGGCGTTTGGAACGGACAGTTGATGGATATGAGCGAAGCCGCTACAATTGAGATATAGAAAAGCGTGCCGCAGATGGTCGTAACGATGACGACGAAGGCGACGGTTTTTTGCAGTTTCCAAAGGGTTGCGGCCAAAGCTACTGCAAACAAGAGCAGGGAAAGCTGAAGGAGGACTGGTAGACACTCCAGCACGGCTTCCAAATGCCACCGCTGGAGGCCGTCCAGCTTTTGCTGACGTCTCCTGCCTCGACCATCCGCTGTCCTACTGTCAAAACGTTTGAAATGGCCGAGCCATTGCTTTCCTAGCATGGCACCCAGTGCAGCGAGAAGGCTGGCAGAGAGACTTGCATAGCCGAGGGACTGACTCCAAACAACAGTAGGATCCGGTTCCCACTGATGTGACGATAAGTCCAGCCCAGGAAATGTGGCATTGTCCATCGTGTGGATCAAAACCTTAAGGAGATGATTGGTGACAGCGGTTGGATCTTTGCTGAGATTTGGCTCCAAGCCAACCAGAAAACCCGCGCTCACAGCAGAGAAGAGGCCCGCCTTTGAAAGAGTCAGACAAGAGCTCTCGAAAGTATATCCCGAAGCTCACAAAAATCAGAACGATGTCCATATCACTTTTGTACCTCTCGAGGAACTCTGAGTCATAGTCTGCGGCCTCACGGGCATATGCCGTCCAAAATCGCGACTTTATGTCAGTTGCATTGCGAATCGGGACGGGAGGATCGGCGCCAACTGCTCGGTCTACGTGGGGAGTTCGCTGGGGCCTGTGGTTCATTCAATTAGATCACAGCGATATTAACTATGAAGGAGACACGCACTGAGCAACCAACGGTGGATCTGCATCCTCGAACATGGGGTGTTCATGGTGAAGGAGGGGCTGGAGGTCCATTAGAGGTGACGTTCAGAGCGCAAGGTAGACGCAATAAAGTTCAAAAAAAAATGAGCGGTGCTGTGCCATTTCTACCTCCTCATCGCGAGCGCCAGCGGGTGTTGTGCCCGCAGGAACCCCCCTGTGAGAGCTATGAAAGGCGCCTACGGATATCACGAGGCTATACCTGAGAGATAGGTACCGCTTGAGAGACGGGATGCGCCTTGTCTGCCTTGTATATCAACTTAGACTCGCGTGCCAGGACAAGCGCTGCATCATGCGCATGCGTACCTGAACTCGGGGGAATCCAGCTCTTTATAATCCACTAGCTTCGCAGTCTGGAAATGGGACAACTAGTATCCGAGGTTCCCTGAGGCAATTTCAAGGCATCACTGTGATCTAGTTCCGGAGAGCAATGATCAGGTATAAGACCAGTGGCGGTTCATGTTCTGTAATAGAGATCATGACCAGATACATGGTACCTTTCCCCGCTGACATCAACAAGCACCGCAATGCATCACAAGTTGATCAAAAGCGACACGCAGCCGCAGCCACTGGCAGCCAGTGGATTTTCTTAGCTCAACGCGGACAGCTGCTCGTGACCTTCGAACGTTCGTCGCAAGTAATATACTATTCCATCGGTGTGCTGAAAGGTAGTCTCCAGTAGCTGACCTAATATGCGATATATCATCACCAAAGTTGCACAAACGTGACATTACCTGATTCAGGGTGGCCGTTTGAGCCGCCGAATCTCACAGGTGGCAGGGGATGATAAGGTTC
>KN839839.1:1176207-1247080 GCA_000827185.1 Hydnomerulius pinastri MD-312
TAGTCTCCAGTAGCTGACCTAATATGCGATATATGACAGTCGACACATCTGAGTATAGCTGAAAGGTGTGCTTTGAAAGCTTGAACTGGAGCTCCTGGGAGTTTCTGAAAAAATGGAGTTGACTGGGACGTTAGATAAATTGATCGACAAAGGTAAATCCTCAAGTTCTGCACTGTTCATCACTGGCATGCCTGGCTCCACTGCTGTGCAACTCGACCCTGATAGCCCGAGGAAGGCTCTGCTCGACGCGAGCGCTGAGCATCTTGCACTGAACTTCGAGTCGTTGCACATACCTGGCGACTCTCTGTGTGGCGATACAGCGGCCTCGGTCCTCAACACCCTGAAAGCGTTATACCACTGGCACATCAATCACGACTGCAATGAAGCCACATCAATCGTTTCCGCGACGCTGCCGGCTTTCTCACCATCTGCTACGACTCTAGTTACTACGGATATCACCCCTCTGGATGAAGCACTCCTTGGATATATGAACCAGCTCACTCTCGGGGCTCAAAGTGCTTCCAAGTCAATGCTCTCGAGCAGCATAATAGTAGCAGGGCCCTTGAGTGAGGAGTCAAACGGTGAATTCATCGACATTGGTATATGGCTTGGGAGAGGACGGTTTGAAGCGGGTGAAGAAGCAGCTGTCCTTACATCACTGGGCCTTCAGAAATGGTTCGAAGGCCGGGGCGTAAGGGTGCGTCTTCCTTCTACCGGGACCTTGCTTTCCTGAACTTTTGTGACCCAGATTATCACGCGAGAGTTCGTACCACCTCATCGCACCGCGGAAACCGAAGCATTTTTGGCAGCATACGGAAGGCTCAAGGATCCTCGTTGTTTTTGTGTTTCCACCGGACATGGCTCTTTGGTAGTGTGCTTCTTACTCGGAAAACTAAACGAAGACTGGTGTGGACTAGTCAGCATTGCAGTTGCCTCAGACATGGATTGATTTTCTAAGAGGCTGTTCTCTGTTGTATCATTGAATCATACTCCGATCTTGTCTTTGAAGGTCGCAGCTTTCTCGCTTCCCAAGAAGCAGCAATATTCATTGCCACTTCAGCCTTCCCAGCACCGTGACGGATCGGTCTGGCGGCGGCCGGACAGCTTTCGGGAACTTAGAATAGAAAACATAAGCAAGGTTAGCGCACAGAAAACAGCGGAGTGGCATTCACATTGTATGCGCTGATACCTCCTGGGTTGCGTCAATTGGGTTCTCGGTAGCTGCTACTTGCAGGAGTTCCGCTGGTGGGCCATTGGCAGCCGGTTGCTGACAGAAAAGTGTTTAATTAAGGATTCGGGGTGCTGTCTGCGGAGCAACGCACGTCGAGGAACGATTCCCTCACGCTTTGCTCGCCTTCAGCATTCTCCAGGCCTGACACTGAACGTCAGAATGGCAGAGCCGCATTGAAATGAAACGGACCTGGCATGCAAACACCCGCACTCCTAAATCATCGCATGTCGTGGCGAGATAAAATCCATCCGAAGACAAAGCCAGGGATCTGACAGGGAACGAGTGTTCCAGGCGCTCTCCAGTGAGTTTCCTGGAGTGCCAAACGCACACCAGACTATCATAACACCCGCTGGCAAGATATTGGCCATCGACCCGGGGGATACTGCCAAACCAGACACAATTTCGGTGTGCGTTTCAAAGTGGTCTCCTAAAAGGTTTTCTGAAACAAGATTCCACATGAAAATTCGGCCGTCTGAGCATCGGGGGTATAGACGGCTGAATGGATATGGACGATCCACTGGTCAATGTCGACTGCCATGAGCATCTCGGTGCCCTTGACAAATTCGCCTGTCGTCAAGTCCAAGTCATATCTTCCGAGTTGTCCCGACACATCGCGGACAATGTGTTCTCCATCAGGCGAAAGTTTTCGCATTTCGTACTCAGCTTCTCCTCGATCTCTGCATCCCACCTACCAAAAACCCAGATGGCTGTTGCTCAGTATCTGGGTACCATCCGGCGAAAATCGAACGCTCAAAATATCTTGGTTCTGATGAGTGTCGATTTCGAGCAGACAACTCCGAGTCTCGGCATCCCATACACGGACCATACTGTGCCATCGATGCATTCCTATTCTCCCTCCCCGCTAACAATCTTGCGACCGTCTCGAGAAACGGAGAGGGATCGAATGAGCATAGTGTGACCCATAAGATGTTCGCTAACGAGGGTGCCATATCGCCATCCCATGCGGAGAGTAAGATCCCAGGAACCAGTGAGGAGAGCCTATAATAGTCTTATGAAAGTTGTCATCGGTCACCACTCACCAACGCAAATACGTGGACATGGTCAGGGAAGTAGATCTAAGGGGGAATAGCGGAAAATTTTTGGTAAGTCAAGAACGTTCGCACCCGTCCCTGTGGCTCAACCGGATGCTCAACGAATTCCTTGTGAGAAACAACTTGAATGTGATATCTAGTGGCGACAGATTGTAATTGTTGCTAAAATGCACTCGCTCCAACGAGAAACGCCTTTGGTACCGGCCAATGCACTAGACCGGAAGTATCGGATAAGTTCAAGATGTGATCAACTTGGGACACACAAGTCAATGCGTCCAGCGAATTCCGCTTGGTAAGAGACTTCGAGGGGAGGCCTTAAGGAGGCCATCATAGGGATGGTACAGAGTACATGGGCAGTTCCGGCGCTAGCACCCACAGTGGCAAATATGCGATACGCTGCCGGCCGAACATTCAACGAAAGCATCCTGCATTTCGTACTGAGTATCGGATAAGGAATCAGGGAAGTTAGCTGCAAACACCCGTTCTAATTACTGTAAACGCCGCGCCAGGTAATTGAGGAAAAGGCTCAACAGTTGCTCCGCCACTGACAGTGGCGGTTTTGCGTAACGGAGAGCATTCTTGCATGAATTATGAAAGATGCTTCTGACAGCCTTGCTAACTGAGTTTTGCTGGAATGTCTACTTCTGTGTGCAAGAGGCCCCCTAAGTTGCACTCAGTCACTCAGGCTCAGCCGCGGCCGCTGGGCGTGTTCAAGTGAAGTCGGAGTTCACAATAGGACAAAATTTGCACAGCCACGGAGTGCATGTCCCTCACTCACCCCAGCGCTGTGACCTCGTGAGCACTGGCAAGCTCGATAGCTAACCGTACACCGTCCGGCACCAGACGAGCAGAAGCATAATACCACTCACCGGACAGTACAACGTAGCTTTTCGGCATGGCCTTACCTGCCACAGACACGACGATCCCAAATGATTCCTTTATGAGTTCAGAATCCCCACCAAGTCTCCAAGACCGTATTCAAACGCTTACAGACCTCCATAATCGCCTACAAGCTCTCCGACATATCCCAACTATGTTACTCAAGCCACCGTCGGCTTCGCCACTATCCCATGTATCCGATTTTCCCCCGGCATTTGACCCTACAGTCGATCAGGACTTCACTGCTACATTCAAGAACACGCCAGTTCATGACTTTCGCACTTTGAAGGAGTTCTCGGAGTTGCTGCGCTCTGACAAGGTACAAGAGGCCTTGCGCGCTGCACGTGCCAGTGAAGAAACAGATCAGAGCGAACTGGGACTATCATTTCGACGGGACACTCGTAAACGGAAGTACGTATACTTCTGATTGATCAGAGTCCTTTTGACCGTGCATCCGACAGACGGCCACAATCACCTGTGGGTTCTCCTCAGCCTTACATCCCCCCGCCACCTCGTTCTTCGTCACTCTTCTCACCCTGTGAGGATGATCCTCCTCCACTACGAGCCGAATCCCTTTCAGAGTTCGTGCGTGAGTTCAATCGAGGAACTCTTCACGAATTTAAGCAGCCGGTGACGCCTGAGCTGGAGGGCGCACCTCTGACCAAATGCAAGTTGGCCATATGGTCTCGTACCAAGGCCCTTCAGGGTGAGTTGGAGGCAGCTCAAAGCGGCCCCGCCAACGGTGGAACCTTCAAGGCGCATATCAAACAACTAGCTAGCCCCGCTGTTATCCGCTTTACAATACCTGATGTACTCACCGCCTACGTATCTCTCATTTTTGCGAGCGGGGAAGATCCCCTTGTCGTGGAAAGTGTCACTGCGTTTGGGCCAAGAGAAAGGGTATGCTCGCACCCTTGTTGTCGATTTCATGCCCAGTACTCAAACCACTGTGTATCGAAACAGAAGCTTCCACATGAACAGTCGGACTATTTGGCTTTCCAAGTACTTTCACAACACATAGCCAAGATGCTACAGTCCCACCCACGCGTGCCAATTCAGATTCTCGTGGTAGGGTGCAGTCTATCTGGACGTGTATACTCTGCTTATCTCTGCTCCATTCATAGCATCTCCTTGTCTCCTACCGTGGGCTCTTTGTCGACCGATGCACGAGTTGTCAGCGGGTACTCTCTGCAGAGGGGCATGTCCCTCCAGTTGGGAGGATATGGGTACCAAAGGACAGCCAGACTTCCCCTCAGAACGCCACGAGTGACAAATCAGCCACTGACATTGATGCCCCTCGCCCGCCTGCTCATTCTGCTCTCGGAGCTGGAGACCCCATGGATCATTCAAACGGGCACTGGGAGCCCCGTCACGCCACTTGTTTGTATAACTAATTTCAGCTTGATAGGCACGAGGTCGGAGCCGAGTCCACGGCTTCGACGTCTCCTCGGCACTTGTACAGAACAATGGAGTGCAGGCATTCTGGTGTACGGACGTGTCTATTACTTCTTGCTCCTCAGTCCCGACGGCGCTTCGAAATTTCGTCACTCGAAGACCTGAAGGGGAAAGAAGTAAATGCGGCACTGAACTGAGCCACCAACGGCAATCTTGAAGCACTTACAGGGCATCATTTCATGATATTATCAGTTGACATCCAGTCCCTTCCCTTGACCTAGAACCAGGATGGTATTACGCGCTATGGCAGTTCTGGGCGAAGGGGCAATCTATATCTAGACCCTGCAGTGCTGATAACTCATAGAAGGCCGACTCCAAGCAAAGACGGCCATGTGAGGGTTGTGTACTAGTTTCGACTCGCAGATTCAAAACTAGCGAGGGAAAGAGGGTGACGGGCGGAGTTCGGCTTGCAACAGCTTTGAGCCTCCTACTTGTCAACATCAAGCAGTGGTAGGCGCCGGTGACCGGCGTGGCCACCCGCATCAACATTGAGGCAGGCCCTTCACAGCTTCCAATTGTAGATGGCATCGATGAAGTTTGACCAAGATGCATACGAATATTATTATTTATGGTACATATCGAGGACGCTAAAACTGTTTTTGGTGGCTAGGAACCAGGACATGACGCGCGCTGGCAACGATCGACACCACCCATCCATTATCTGGACTGATACCGCACCAATACCCCAACGTGAGTCGACAAGTAGGGAGCTAGAGATTCCTGACGAACCATCAAGAAGCGTCAGCACGAATAAGCAATAGAAAGCACAACCTAAGTTAGAAAGCTTGTTCGACTCCAATCCCGCATTGTCTCTCCAGAGGCACCACCCACCACTTCCTAATTTTGATGTCATTTACGGCACTCTATTGTTCTCGTAACCGCAATACGCGCGGTTTCGCCTTTCTTGGAGCTTCCTGTCTTTCGGGCTCATCTGGAGCTCCTTCTGGGTGGTTGCTTGCTTTATGATGATCTCCGCGACGGCATAATATGCCAGATTTTCCCTTTCCACGGTCATCTCTTGATTACACCCTGATGGTGCATTCTTATCCAAGGTCCTGATCAAGATTGGATTGCCACGGTCAATTTGGGTTGGTCCCCATTGGTAAGGGAATGCGCTAAGGAAAGTTCCACAGCTCGCATTGGAGTATTCTCTCGCACAGTTTTGCCGTACATTTTATCAGCTGCATTTTTCGCTACTGCTGATTACTGGCATGAGGCACGTTCCTCAAAGGAACTTGTCAAAGATAACGTTTCTAGATCCAATAACTCGTGCTCTTGTTGACACTAAAAAGGCAGTCACGAGGGCACGAGGCTACCAAACGCCAGTTCCTTACAAACGAACTAAGATCCAGTCCCGCCACATGGCATTCATTTGCCGGAAAAATTTGATCCATTGTGTTAACAGCGTCTCACAAAAATGAAAACACCTGCTCTTCACGTTTGAGAGCCTGACTGGCCTTTAAATGTAATAGTCAATTGTCCGCGCTTTTTTTTCTTGGAAAGTCTTTGGTCCCTCATTTCCAGCACAGCGGGTGTGGCAATCGTTCCCCCTATATGTTGATCTTGGTGTCGTCCAGAAAAGACTAGCTATCCACTTCGTACCCCGCCCACCGCGATCGACATATTCCTTCAAATATCCCGTTCCCGTAGGCTGACTTGCCGCATTTCAATAAATTTCAATCTTGCCTGGTCCCAATTCTGAGCGGTCAGCCATTGATATCCTGTCTTGTCTCCCTCTTCTCCCTGGTCCTTGGCAGTCTCTCCTTCAACTCGCGCTGACGTTCTCGTAGGGCCGCGTCGTTGGTCCCTTGGTTTTTCTACCTAACCACACACCGCATTTTGTACAAAGGTACGCTTTGATTTCTTTATCTGCGAACCATGACGCACCTCACAACAAATCTTATCTTCATCCAGGATGTCTCCGGCCACTCTACCACCCCACGCTGGACAGGCTATTGCGGTGTCTGGAAGGAGTGAGCTTGATGGCGCCTTGACCACTGCGGGTCAGAACGTCCGTGATCCCTCGGGGCGATGCACACGCCTTGCTTGCTCTGAAATAGACATGCTTTGGGTTATGGGCTACACACCCGGAGAAGGCAAGGAAGGCTCTACAATAATGGTCAATTTTACATGCAAGGCCGACATGGCAGCCGGTGTACTTGTCCGCCTCGTCGTTGGATGTCGTGGGGTAAGGACCCAAGTCCGCGAGGTAACGCCACCAGGCTGTGGCCGTTGGCAATTGGAAGGATCGGCTCCGCTATTTTCCAAACAAAAGTCTCGTATACCCACTGTCCCCCTCACGATCCAAGCGGTGGATCAGGAAGAGCATATTTTGGACTCCGTCACATTTGGTGATTTTACATATACCGACGCAGGTGCGGTATCCTGATATTAGTTTTTCGTGGACCGGGCTTACGTCTTGCTATCCAGACTGTGGGGAAAGTCAGGTCCAACCACCATCCTCCAAACATACCCGAAGCGTGTCTGCCAGTAGCAACCCCCAATCATCGTTACAAGGCGGTTCGGTCCTTGGAGCAGATAACTTGGAACGGTCTTCCAAGCGGCACAAACCTTACAGTCGCCCGCCGACTCCTGCCTCGTCCGACTCAGAGTACGGGTCGTCTCAGCCTTCCCAATCGCGCAGGACCACAAGTCGCTTGCCCAGCCAGTGCAATGCTCAAGGTCTGAGACGCACCAGGCAAGCCTTAGAATTCAGCGAAGACAATACTCAGAGCGCCGTTCTCGACATCATGACCCCGCTCGACAGTTTCTGCTACAATTGGGACGAGTCAGAATTACAGGCAGGCCGCAGGCTTGTTCGCTTCAGACGCATGCAAGATCGCAACAGACTAATGGTCTCGGCCGAGCGCATCTCGCAAGCCGAGTATGATGTTAACGACATCGTTATATCGTGCATCTACCGTGATGAAACGGACTCTTGCTGCGTAACCTCTGTCGATATCATTCAGTTGCTTCAGCGGTTGGTGGACGCAGAGTTCGAAGTGGACGAGAAGAACCGTATCCGAAGGAACCTGGAAGGGCTTAGGCCTACGACTGTTTCGAAGTCAAGACCTGGGTTCGAGTCCTTCTTCCAACGGATAATGGACTTCCCGGACCCGAAGCCACGGAAGATCGAGAAGGACCTAAAGGTGTTTGATTGGAAGTTGTTGCCCCAGGCCTTGGACAAGATCGTCTCAAAATACGTGAGTTCGATCAAGACATTCGGCGACATCTCGCTAACCAGCTTTTATCTTACGCAGTCATTGTATACCTCTCCTGCGAGCACCCCGCCGAAAGAGGAAGCTCTCCCACTTCCTGTGCTCTCATTCTCTCAGGGTACAAACAGGGGACCCTCTCAGGACGACCACCCAGAGTATTTTACGCCATACGAGGACGCTCCTGCTCAGCCATCAGCTGGTCAGGATCCACACATGGAAGCATCGCAGCTGTCTCACCTTTCGCCCGTCGTCCAGCTTGCGCAATTCCCACCGGAAACAAACCCAGACCCTACACCGGATAATCACCTATATTCCGTTCAAGAAGAGCAGCTGCTACAACCTGTCTACGTTGACCCGGAGCTCATGCGAAGGTACTACCAAGATCCTGACATGGTCTATGGAGTACCGTCCTCTCTGCAATCACAGATGTATACTGCGGAATCGTCAGCCGTGCTGGCGAGCGATACCTCTGTTCATACCTTCTCTGGAGAGCAGTCTTCAAGCGAGTGGGGATCGAAACCCACCGAGGAGGCCATGCTGGTGACCGGGCTGCCAGCCCAAGCATCCACATATACACCCGCTTACGATTTCACCCAGTCAGACTCCCAGGAGTCCATCGATATCTACGTGACGCCCCAATACACTATGAACACATATGACTCTTTCGAATTTCAGACGTTACAGGAGCATAACATAAATGCAGCACTGGCTAGCCAGACTGCGTAAATTCTTGTTCAGCTCGCCATCATGATTTATCTTATTTCTAACTTGCTCCTCCGCTGTATCCATATCCCCCCCCCCCCTTCATCCCAGACCTGCCATGATTGTGTTACTTATATGGCTGCTGTGTAATTAGTGCTACACTTACGCCCACTGTCTCCACTATTCCATCTCGTGTAACCTTTACTGTGGTATCATGTTTTTTGTATTTCATTGCGGGTATCAAAATCAACAACATTGCTTCAGATAGAGTATTCCAATGAACGAGAGACGAAAGGATGGTGGCGCAAGACTGTAGAGAAACGTTACATGTATAGATGCCTGGACGACAGGGTAGAAATCCGAAAGAGCGATGGTGAAGGATATCAAAAAACAGTTAAATAGTGTATCCGCTTTAGAGAAAATTATCCCCTACGGCCTAAACTCAGACTTCCGAAACGTGAAAACCGGCCCTTGAGAGAATTCATGCTGCCAACAGTTGACATGACCACTGAGGCACCAGAGGGACCAGCACCAGATGTGCCATTCCCGACAGTAATCATCGAGTTTCGAGCAGACCCGGCACCTGACTCACTCCCTGCAGCTTCTTGCCGCCATCCAGTAGATACACCATTGATGCCATGACGGGCAACATGAGCAGCATGAAGCTGTAGAGGTGTACGCTTGGCAGTGGGCAGGCCTTCGGAGTGCAAAGCTGGCTCGCGGAAGGATATTGGGGACATAGCTTGAGGGCTGATGGCTGATCCGCTGAGCGAGAGAGGGGGTAGGGCAGACTGGCCACCCGACGATAAGGACCGCTGCAACGATCCTTGGTCATAAAGGGATGCCTGGTCGTTCATCCTCGCGGACGCCATGTAAGATTGTGGCGGAAGGTCTTCAAAACCGTTTTGAGCCGCAATACGTCCAATCTCCTCGGCGAAATTTTTCCTGAAAAGCTCTTCCAAAGTCTGGTGGAAGCGGAGCATTTCTGGCGGACAAATTTGACCATGCAGCTTGAGACAACTGTCAATGACGCGGACCTATACAGCACATTAGTCTATACCATGCGGTGCTTTCAGTAGACGTACTTGGTCATCGATCGCAGTCCGCAGACGCTCCACCTGCTCCACCCTGTCCCGGTGTCGAGTAGTGTAGCTGGGATCGAAGAATATGTCTCGGTAGGCGGGAATGCTGTCAGCTGTAGGATCCACAGCTCCATTCAAGCTCATCGACAGAGCATTTGTGGAGAAGGCTTGAGTAGTCTTTGCGAGAGCTGAGTATCTCAAGTGGAAAGAGTCGAGCTCGCGAGTCTTCTGCTCCACTTCGTTATACGCATGGTCCACCGGTGAGATCTCTACAACCTCCCACTCCGTTATGTCAGACCTCCGAAGAACGGTGGGGAAAGCCTGCTCAGTCGTGAAGCAAGTCTTCTCCAGCCACACCTCCTCGTGACCATCCCGGTCGGTTTTGGTGACCTGCCTTGACGAACTGAAGACGTTCACCGAGCTACGGACAGAATCAGACCGAACCATAAATGGGTGGGAGGATCAACGAACCTGTGTTCATAGTAGTTTCGCACCGCCACAGGAACATCCGGGCTGGTAAAGATCGGCAATGTGCGATTAGGCTCAGGAGAGACCGCCGTTACTTGGATGTACAGATCAGAACCAAACTTTATGTCCACCGGTGGATCTACAGTGGTTTTAAGCAGCTGGGCTCCGGGATGCTTGTTGAGCATGCGTTCACAGAACGCTCCATACTTTTCCCACTCGTAGCCTCGGTACTGAAAACAGATTGTCAGCTCGCCCGAAAGCTATGCTGTCGGATTAAACATACGATGAACTGCTTGCCACGAAGCGCATCTGGAAATTCGCCGAAGAATACAACCCGGAAGTAGTCCGAATAGTAGCGCTGGTCTGTAATGATATGTTCCAACAACGACGCTTGATGTCTGAGGATCTCCGCCAATCGAGCGCTGAACAAATTTGCGGTTAGAGGTAGCTCTATTGGTTATCGAAAAAAGCGGCCGTACTAATTGAACGTCACTTCTGCATGTTGTTTTGCGAGTTCTTTGCATATTTCGACTGCGCTTTCGTATGCTTTCCCCTTGCCTAGAATTCATCAGGTGTAAGTATTCGACTACTTACTCTGGAATTGGGATTACCAAGGTAGTCAAGGATCAAGAGGCAGAGGGTTTCTTTGCGATGGAATTGGGATTGTTGTGGCAGACCAAGGCCTTCCATCGGTGGAACGAAAGAGTAGAGATCCCAGTCGTGTAGATCAGAGTGTAGCTTGAGAGTAAGTGCGGCTTCGACGTAGTTTTGTGATTGCAAGTGAGCCTAGTAATGGATGAATACCAAGCTCTGAGGAATTGCGCCATGCTCCACTCACGTTGACGAGCTGGTGCACATACTTGATGTACATCTCTTCCCGCCCAATCTCCCGGATGAAGTTCATTAATCTCAGCTGCGAAGAAATCAGAACAATGACGGCGCTAGGCAAAGGAAAAAGTTACTGTAGCAATGACACGGTCGTCCGCGAACTCTTCGCCATCAGGCAAGCTCCTGACGCTCAGCAAAAGCTTAAGGAACGCGTCTACAGAGTCCAGGAAGGTCGAGACTCGTTCACGAAGTTGATCGTCCACATCCGTGGCCTCAAACAGTTGCCTCAATTGCGCAATGAAAAAGGCACGCGAGATATCGTCGCCTTTTGACTGCGACATGAAAAGCGAGTCTAGCTTCCTCACTAGTTCATTTTCGATCTGTTCAAAGTGTCCGAATTGCTGGTATTCGGAGATGATCATCCCGAACAGGATGCCGACTGCGTTATTGCGTAGCGAGTCGTGATGACTGAGGCAAAGGTTGACGATTTGTCCGATGAGAGGACTAAGGACAGCTTGATAGCCCTAAATAAGCGATGAGTGATGTGCATTTCTATCAAGCTAACTTGACACCTACCCCTTGTAGAGCCTCGATGTCAGGTGTTTCGGGCCAAGCAAGCGCCTCCCAAAGGCGTAGCAAAAGATCGGCACCTTCGCCACGAATGTCGCCTCCAAGTCGCCAGACAGCACGACGTTTCTAATGAGATGTTGAGCTCGACGCGAGTCACAAGAGTATTACAACGTACCTGCGCGCTGAAATCCTCGATGACAAGTTGGTCCGACGAGAGAAGCTTAAACAGCATGTGGAACGCATCCCGCCATAGTTCAGGCTTGAGCTGCTTCGCAGCTGACGGCGGGGGTATGAATATCCGTTTCAACAACGTCGCTATTGGGTCCATCATCTTGATCAAGACCTTGTGCGTCAGGATGTTCACATTCAGCCACGTGCTCGGCCAAGCATCGTTGTCGAGGATTGACGTTGCCACCTTGAAGAATTGCGTCAACAGTGCAGCAAAGTTGTCCCTCCCTTCGATATCGTAGCTGGACTCCAAGAAGTTATAGATGTGCTTGGTAGGTGCTGAGAGCACGAGCGAAAGGAAGACTATGGCAGTTTCCCCAAGACCTGGGTTGAAAACATTATTATCTTCGCAGGTGAGAGATGTGCTGGTGGCGTTCCGAGCTGCGTTGGGCAGTAAAGCCATGAGGGAGAAGGGGTATGATTCAGGGAACGTCACCGGCAGAGCGGCGGTGTTGGTGGTTGGGGCCCTTGTGCGCTCAACAGCACGATGGTTGGCAGGGTTCTGGAATTCGCGATAGGAGTCCAGGAGCCTAAGGAGGACAGTGAGCCGGACTCCCCAACTCAATAAACGAACTTACCTGGGCAACAACATAAGCAGATACTCCACATTGTCCTGTTCCTGTCTGAACAAGCTGCGATCGGAAAGCACCGTCGACGACACCAACTGCTGCTGCAGCTTATCTAACATCACTGCGATGATCGTCACGCATAATCTCATCGACTCCAACCAGCTCACTCGGGACGCCTCCTTGAGACTGTCAGAATCCCCACTCTGCGTCTGCGTGTACTCGTCATAGCGACCGAAGTGGGGCTTGATCCAGAGCACGACGGCTTGAACAAGAAGAGACCTCGACTGCAGGTTGTCAAACAAGAAGCCCTTCACGATCTGCAGGTACATGATAAGCCGCCAGATAATGATCTTGCCCTTGGCATTAGAGATGGCATTCGCGAAGTTGGTCGCAACAGACACAAGCTCAATCGTTGGGAATATTTTCGCGAGCTCGGGAAGGATAGAAGTGAAGTGCTGTAGTGCGATCGTTTGCGTGCCAATGATAGACGGCGGGGAAGGAGTGGCCATCATCCGGTTGACCTCTGTCAAGTGTGCCCGGATTTCCTTCTTGAACGTCGTCTCGAGGTGTTCGGCAGTGACGCCACCAGACATCCCAAGCTCTGTGGCCTTCTGGAGCTCCCTCGCCCGAGTGATAAATTTGAAGATGTAGTGCCACACCTTGAGCGCCGCTCTCAGTGGGGACGCTGTATCTGTACCAGTGGGGTTCCTCAAAAGCCTGTCCATAGAGCGGATCATATGCGAGGACGCAGCAGCACAGTTGAAGTGTTGCTCGATGTATACGTCCAGCACAGGCTGGAAGTTGCTGAACCGCCTATCCTGGACGATCCCCAATACCGTCACGAGAGCATTGAACACAAGGTGGTCCATCTCGCCAGAGTGGTTCGTCGAGGACACAAGGACGCCGAAGAGTGAATCGAAGATGTCGCGCAGGAACTTAACAATTTCACCTTCACCTACAAAGGTGAACTTGCTAAGGACGGTAGAGAGTAACTCCTTGTCTGTCATCTGCTCCCAGTTAAGGAGGCTCAGCAGCACAGGGTTTTGGGTGAACTTGGTAGAACATAGCGAGGAGCGGATAATGAGCGTATCTCGGAGAGGGGGTGCGAGTCTCTGAAGCTCAGGGGAGATCGCGACCTGATC
Source organism: Hydnomerulius pinastri MD-312 (assembly GCA_000827185.1). Classification (NCBI taxonomy): domain Eukaryota; kingdom Fungi; phylum Basidiomycota; class Agaricomycetes; order Boletales; genus Leucogyrophana; species Leucogyrophana pinastri. The sequence continues at coordinate 1,189,632 of KN839839.1, forward strand.
TGGGCGTTGACCGGACGGGACCCACGGAGACGAGGCCAGGTACATCTCTGCCGTGATCTGGTTCAACCTATCCGCCTTGTACAATACCAGCGTGTGGCTTCCATCCTCCAAGAATGCACCTTGCCCGGGGAAAAGAGGCTGGAAGGCAAATGCAAAGGGACGCTCAGGTCCCAAAGCACGGTTCCCTGACCTGCTTCTGAACGTAAAAAATAGGTGCCAGTCTGGCACACCTCGCAGAGGCAGCTGAAGTTTGATGAGCTCGCCAAACGTCGGCTGGTTGTTGCGGGCAAAGACCATCGAGTGGAATTGCGTCACGGGAGGCTCCCCAGCCCCGGGAGAGATGGCGTTCTCCACTTGACGTCCAGAAGAATCACGCACTTCGATGGTAACTTGGGCGTTTTGCGCTGCCGGTCCGGGACGTGCAAAGTTGACCATGCTGAGGCGGTTAGAAGGGGTATGGGAGGTAGGGAATTCACCCGACCACAGCTTGATGTATAGCTCGTTGCGGACGTCACTAGGGAAGACGACGTCAGGGAAGCCGAGGCGCAGTGTGAGGGGTATGTCTTGGAGAAGAGACATATTCTCTCGGATGATCGTGGACGCGTCACCGTGGAATATCTTCACGGATACTGCTAACATCTCAGCCCTACGGCGCAGTCAGCAACTACATGCGCGATGTTAATGATTTACCGCGTACCTTGGAGACTTTTCGTATTCTTTTGAGTTACCAGCTATGATATCTTGGTGTAGCATTGAAAACAGAGCCTCGTTAACCGGAACATATATCGGCATGGTGTATTCGCGCATTGGTGAGACATCGGAGCCTTCGGCGAGCATTTTACTGAGCTGTGAAAGCTCGAGGACGGCGCAACCGAAAGGGCGTCGATAGTTCATCGTCTCGCTTCCGAATCCCTGGCTGAGAGGCGTACCAGGACCACGAAGCGCGCCTGCCGATTCGCCAAGGGATAGAGAAGACTCTGAGGGCCTCCGTCCGCCATTATCTGAACCAGGTGCTCCTGAGCTCATGTTGGGAGCCATCTTCATAGCTCCGTTTCGAACGATTTTGCATACCAAGAACAAAGTGTCTTGTGCATCGCTCTGTGCGATATCGGTGAAGAGCGTGCGTGCCCGGACAGTCGAGCCGCCTTCTCGAACGAGTACCCCGTTGTGGTTGAGTACGACACAGCAATCTTCCGTCACGAATCGTAGTTGATCAGAATGCTTGTAAATCGAGAAAAATAGTTCGGCCGTTTCTCCTGGTGCGCAAAACGTAGCGACAAAAGCGCGTAGGTCAAGGAAGATGTGATAGAATTTGGCAGCAGAAGGCTTTGCGCTGATTCCACTGCTCGAAAGAGGCGAAGCGAGGGAGCCTATGAGGCGCGAGGATGTGCGGCGGCGTGCGATGTCGGGGAAAGCAGAATGCGCTGGGGTAGGGATTGGCGCTGATGAGTTGTTGTACTCTGCCGGTCCGATGGTATGCTTAGAGGCGTTCGGGTTCTCTGCAAGCACGTTCATGTACGCCAGCGCAGTCTGCATGGCATACATCCTGACCGCGCTCACCCAACTCCGCGGGTCGATCTCGCCTTCGACATCGACGGTGACGAGTGCACCCCATGTTGGGTGCCTAACAATGATGTCTAAGTCTTGTACGACGTTCCCGCTGACCAGTCTCACTACGCAGTCTCTCCTCAATGCCACCGTCTCCTCTGCGCTGAGCGTCTGTGCGAGCAACTGTCTCCGACCAAGGTGAAGGGCCTCGATATGACCTTTGACTGTGTGGAATAGCCCATAGTCCCTCCGTGCAAGGTATTGGAACATCAAGCTATGCCATTCCCTCAGTGCCGACGCGATCTCGTCGATGATCGGCTGGGTCACACCCGACGCCGTGTCATCGCCAGATTTGAGGGAAGGCCTTGGGGGGAGTGGCTTCAAAGCCTCCGAGGAGGGTGCCGCAGAGTAGATGCTGGCGGGATAGACCGTGACCGCAGCACGGGAGGACTTTGCTTGGTCAGGGGGAGGGGGGAGCTTGAACGATTTGCGCTCATCATCCAAGATATGGTCTCTATCTCTCTCCCTGGTATGGTCACGGTCTCGTAGATGAGGGGGCTCGGGACCCGAGTTGGCACGCTCACGCTTCCACTGGGCGAGATAATCTGCCGCATGCGAAGATCCGTTGGGTGGGGAAGGTCCAGTGTTAGGGTTTGGGCTGCTGTTCAGCGAGGTGACAAGGTCAGGCAGACGACCCTCTGCGTCTGATAACTCGTCCCGGACATAGATGTGGGATGCAGGGAAAATACCAATGAATACTTGCTGAGGTTCTTCGGCCTTGACTGGTACTTTGGTCGATATTGACGGATCAGAGGAGGCAGTCCACGTCACGGGTGGTGGCCGACGTGCAGTACATACGACATATCTACCACGAAACGACGTCAGTACTACCGCTCGTATCAACCCGACACAAATGTAGACGCACCCACGATACCAGACGCCCTCGACTTCCTTCCCTCTCGGTATGTACTTTTCGAAAGCGTACACCTCATCGCCGACTTCAAGAGAGACGACGTCTCTGTGGACTCCGCCTTCATCATTTGAGCCTTCAGTTATGGTAGACATGGGCCTTCGGCTCGATATGCGAGTATCTCGTTTGGATGGGGATAATGGATGGACAGCATAACCGTACACGATGAGCGGGAGAGGTTCCCAGACGCCTTTGCGTTGGCCAGTCGCTGAGCCCATCGTGAAGAATGTTGCAGGAAGAAAAAGTACTTGTTGATGGCGGTGGTTGCTTGACAATCTTCAGCTCCAAGTTGAAGTTAGTCGGCTTAGTTCGCTGAACCTTGTCCCTGCCCAGAACGTAATTATTGCAGTGTTCGTCACTGAACGTTGAACCTCGAAGGAAACAAGGGGCATAGAACGACAATGTGGAGTTTGGCAACAGGATGGGAACCTTTTCCGAAACTTTTTGTCGCAGCTCTCACCGCCGACTTGATCTACATATGTTTATTCAAAGCAGCGCCTACACATACAGTGCGCCATCAAAAGATGGTGTCGGTGCAACAAACAACGTTATCTGTGCTGTTGAACACATCACTAAATGGTATCCGCTTATTTTCCTGTGTTGATGATGCACGAAACCTTGCAGGAAACCCATGTCTTTTCTCGTCGAGGTAACAAGCTCCCTAGCTCGACAGCCTACTCCTTCCTCAAATTTTTATAAGGTTTCCTTGGCTCATGGTTAAACTATTCAAGCACACATACAATGCCCACAGGACATAAATGAAGATTGTGGTGGGCAATTTTAGTTTGCTCAGGCTGAGGTCATTGTGAACCCACCACCCCACTTACCCATGTGTGCACGCACACGGACCAATGAAACCTTGTTATGACCTCATCCGAGTCGTGCCTTGGCCCGTGGGTACTGCAGACGTTTCAAGTTCACGTTCATTCCATTGAAGTCGACAGTCGGACTCGATCGGGAGGTTTTGGCGCCTACACCACGAGGTCCCGGTCAACACTAGCGCATACCGTTAGGGTCACGGTCCACAGTACGCATTTCATTGTGTTCACAATCTACCCAACACACGAACCCGCTCGCACTGAGATTTTACGGTGTGTTCACCAACAATCTTTGTTTGGCCTCGCTGATGGTGTCTGTTCCCTCGTCAGGTCGCATAATCCACGAATTTACATTATTTTCGGATCCACTGAACGCTGGCGCATACTTCGAGATCCATCTAAACTTGCTCGTCCAGCAAGGCCTTTGGTCTAGTCCATGCTTCCATCATCTCCTGGTAGCCCAACGCCATCTTCTCGTGCCTCTCGTAATGAACTACCCAAGCTGTCGTCCTAAGCCCCTCTCAAATTGCTGGAATCGGTGGAAGGACACCCCAAATCCGTATGGGAATAAGAATTGTTGTTGTTCGATATCTTTGCTACTGTACTTGCATTCGTTCGCGTTAGTGCTACATACCTACCTGCTGGGCATTCCGTCTCGTTAATGTACCCTGACATATATTGTGGAGATGTTCTAAGCTTGGTCGCTTAGGCGCCAGTACGACGTAACGAGCGCCCGTACAGCAATCACTGGCATGTCATCCCACGGCTCCCCTCCGGAAGGGCAACTTAGAATCAGCCATCATCTGGGGGACTGACACTTTGTCGACGAGATTGTTGTACTCCTTACACCCAACTGCGCCCATTGAAGAAGGTTCGTTATGGTGTCTCTTTCAGTTTGCTTAGCTGCAGCACCACAGACGATTCTGACTTGGTAATGTGTACATCATGATCGAACAGCATCTTGGAGTTATACCCTGGGCCCACCAATACGCACCCAACGTTTTCTGTGCCTTCTCTCTCTCGTCCTGGCATCGAGTCCCCACCAATTTCTGAGCATTTGTGGTGACGGGGCTCCCTGACTTTGAGTGCCCAGGTTAGGCAAGCTGCAGTTCTATGCGTTCTCCTCACTCATACTCTGTGTAGACCGGTCTCCTTGATCTCGTGCTCCGAGCGCGCGTTCCCCGCTCACCCATAACAAATTCGCTCATTGGTTCTCTACTGCCGCACTGATTCAGATCCGAGATGTTGTCATCTTCCTCTCGAGTGCGCCGACCAGAACACGTACGACCAATACGAACGCTCAGCGGGCACACCGACACCGTCAGGTGTGTCGCCTTCTTCCCCGACAACCGTCGCCTCGTCAGTTCCTCATGGGACAACTCTGTCCGAATATGGGACGTCGAAACCGGCCTGCCAATCAAGGATGCTTTGACTGGTCACACAGATGTAGTCCGTTCCGTGGCTGTCTCACCTGATGGCGAGAAGATCGCCAGTGCGTCAGAGGATCACACCTTGCGAGTTTGGAGTGTAGCAAGTGGCGAGCTCTTGTATGACCCCGTTGAAGGACATGCCTCTGGCCTCTGGTGTGTCACGTTCTCGCCCGACGGGCAACGAATAGCGAGCACCGGAGATAATACAATACGCATATGGGATGCAAATACAGGTGCATTAGTCGCTGGCCCATTCAGATCACACAATGGCAATCTGTATGCGCTCACATATGCCCCTGACGGGCTCGAAATTGCGAGCGTGGCAAACGACAAAACAGTCCGCATCTGTGATTCAGAACTTGGCCAGATGCTTGTCGGACCTATGGAAGGTCACGAAAACGATGTAAGATGCGTCGTGTACACCCCGGACGGTCGACGCTTGGTAACTGCGTCCGACGATTCCACCATACGGATCTGGGACGTCATCGCCGGCGAGCAGATCGGAGAGCCTATCAAATCCCAAGCAAATATCATTACCTCCATCGCGATATCTCCAGACGGCACTTTTCTTGCCACCGCGGGACCCAATACCGTCATGCAAGTCTGGAACCTTACTACCCGTGAGGTGGCCGGTCCCCCGCTTCGCCATGCCAATGACGTCTCCTGCGTTGCGTTCTCTTTCGATGGCCGGTACCTTGTAGGCGGATGTTGCGACTTCAGGATATGGCTATGGGACGCTCATGTTCTTTCGCGTCCTTCACCTGACGTACCGCCCCCACCACCCAAAGCTGAGCCCGTCCAGTTGGTAAGTTGGACTCCAAAGACGGAGAAGACGAAGTTCCTGACCAACCCTAGCCTCCGCCACCGACGGAGATGAATATGAACACGGACGTGCCCGTCGTGTCACCAGCCATGCTACCACTTCCGCCCTCTCCAATACCTAGTCCGCTGAGCTCGATCGTTGAGGTCAGTAATATGTTAGTCCATGGTACTCAGGTTGACACCCTATCTTACAGATTCCCAGAAGCCCTCGGCCACCTACTCCGCAACTACAACGCATTGAGCAAGGCAGTACCCAAAAGGAGCCTTCGCTGCCGGAGCGACCGGGAGTCAAAGATTTGAAGGAGCCCGTTGTTGTTGTGAAGGGGTTTTGGAGCCGTCGGAGGACACACAAAAGCAGTGCGATCGCCCGCACACCAGCAACGTCTGGATCCAAAGTTGCTCCAAGCTTGAAAGGCGTTCTCCAGAGGGTCACCAAGGTAAGCCTTGCATTTAACAAAACTATTACTGCAGCTATAACAGTCTCCTTGCATAGAGATCTACATCAGTCTCCAAAAGAGGGCAAGCAGGAGAACAGGCGTCGGACGGTAAGGTAGAGACCAATGCGTCTCCTGCGGTGCTATCGAACGGCGCTCAAACTTCAAGGGAACGTGACTCGAGCACCGTGAAGGTGGGTTTTGAGCCCGACGAAGAGCATGAGGTGCTATTTCTCTGCTGTTACTTCGCGCGAACAAAGCGACGAGAATGATCGTAATACCATACAGAGGCCGAATCTCAGGAAATTCAAATTATATGGTACACAACACTGACCTCGAACTCATTGTACTAGCCGTACCAGTCTGTATTACTTCTGCATCCATAGAGCGGTATCCACACCTGCAGCGTAGGCACATGTCAAAGCCTGCACTTCAATATTTCATGTTCCAATTGCGGTGTTGCAAGTGTGCGGTGCCATTGGTATGTGGGGCAACCCTTCTGCCAGGCTGTAATCTTTGATCTGAAGTTGCAGCAACCGGATTTTCGAATCGTTGACGTTCACCAGCAAAGTTTGCTGCTTTTGTCAGAACACTTACATTCCGTTACGCACAGTGGCAACGCCGTGGCTTCACTCTGCACAATTGGTGCCCGTCTAGATCTTCATGTCGTCTGTGTGTCTGATGTCGACCGCTCCTGAAGTTCAAGCTTTCAAGTTTGAACCGTGATTAACGGGACTTGGCCCGCACTTGGCGTTGACACTGACAGCGAAGCAGCCAATCGACTGGACATTGATGCGATCAGAAACGGGAGATGCACAACTGATCAGTGTTCTGATTTTGGTGGTCTTCTGCAGAGCGTTGGTTTCTAATCGGAAGAATTCGAGGGAAGAGTTTCCAGGGTCGACGCTACTTAACACACGAACTTGCTGATCAACGCTGCGGAAGTGAAAGTGGGTCGGGTTACTTGTGCCTTGTTGCTGTTCAAGTGTGCACTACTCACTCATGACCACGCGCGAGGCAACCGATCATGCCAGGCCTTCCGCCATTCACGCAAACAACTCGTTGAGCATCCCAGACGGGTTTGCGAATTCGACGACTCCATCTGATCCTGCTCTTGCACCTGGGCTGCTCTAGTTGACGACTTTTCGCCACTGATTCATAACCTGTCATCTCCGCAATTCCTTGGGGATTGAACGTAATGTTGAGCTTATCACAAGCGGCGGAGAACCTGTTTTAATTTCTTTCAAGTCTGCCAATTATTTCTGCCCAAATCGAGGGCTTACTTTGGGAAGCAACGCGCTCCATGAGGCAAGACCAAATTCCCGAGCCCTTATGTCCTCCTTCGTTAAGCGAAGACCAGGTAAACTGGACATAAAGGTCCGCTGGGTGATCCATATCGATAGCATTTCCGACCCCCAAACCTCCACTTACTCGTTCTCTCAATGGACTCGGAATTCGATATCATCTTCGCTGGAGGCAAGTTATAACCTTCTGCTATGCATTTATGTGCTCGTGCTCAACCCAGTCTTAGGAGGAACGACTGCATGTGTCGTTGCTGGGCGATTGGCCGCTGCTGATCCTTCTCTCAAGATTCTGATCGTTGAGAGCGGACAGCATAGTCGCGATCTCCCAATCCACGTCCAGCCCTGCCAATATATCGCGAACCTCGCACCAACAAGCACGACCATGTCATTCCATGTCGGCAAACCCAGCGAGCATCTGAACGGACGCGCTCCCATCGTACCGTGCGGCAGGAGCGTCGGTGGCGGCTCTACCGTCAACTGTGAGTGATCTGGCTGCTTGCTATTTCCGATGATTCAACAATGTGTCCACCCTGCAGTCATGGTGTATGTTCGGGGTGCTGCATCTGATTACGATGACTGGGAGAAAATGGGAAATGAGGGGTGGGGCTCGAAAGAGCTCCTACCACTCATGAAGAAGGTCACCCAATTGGTTACTCAGCGCAAACATCTGCTCAACTTTGAGATAGATCGAAACCTACACGGCTATAGCGGACCAGAACACTCACGGATACTCTGGACCAATCCACGTCTCCACAGGTGGGGTGGACCTTGGAGTTGGAAAGCAGTTCTTAGATGTTGGGAAGGAGTACGATCCAAGCCGCCCACAACTCGAGGATAACAACGACCTAGCAGTCGGAAATGCTTATAGCGTGAGTTTGGCTGCCCGAGTTCCTCGCACATAAAGCTCACGGGCGGGTGTGTTTCAGCCATGGTTCAAGTAAGCTTCCGATATACTTTAGCAGTCATGATCTGCGATCTTGATGCAACGCCGAAGGTACATTCATCCCAAGACTGGACGGCGTTCTGATGCCGCCTGCTCATACCTATACCCTCACTCAGAGAACAAAAACTTGCAAATCCTTGCCGGCAAGCGCGTTAAGCGCGTCATCGTCGAGTAATCTGTTTGCACACTCTCTCGTGACTCACCTGACCAAAGCTGTTCACAGGAACGACCGTGCTGTAGGTATCGAGTACACGGATGACGCTATATCATGCCCAGAGGGAAGCACCGCGCTCACGACTGTGAAAGCTTCGAAGATCGTCGTAGTGTCCGGCGGTGCCTTCGGTTCCCCCGCAATCTTGGAAAGGTCTGGAATCGGTGCACCATCCATCCTCGAGAAGAACGGCGTCAAAGTCGTGGTGGATCTTCCAGGAGTCGGGGAAAATTATCAGGGTATGGACCTGGACCTTGTCTTTCGAACTAAGCTCATATTATTCTACAGACCATAACGGTGTCTTCCCGCCGTATTATGCCTCTGACGAAACGAAGACTATGGACGGTCTCTGGAGCGGAAATGTTGAAGAATATACAGGTCAATAACTCAACTACTCATGCGGATTTCTCCTCGTTTTAACGTCGAATGCAGAGGGTTTGAAAAAGTGGGAGAGCACCGGCAAAGGACAGATTGCCCACAAGTTCGTTTCTGCGCCGTACTCTTTTGCGTTTATGTTCACGCCTATTGTAGCGGATTCGATGCTATGGTTAAAGTACGCCCATCGGCAGAGGAGCTAGCATCAATCGGGCCCAAGTTCCAGTCGAGATGGGAGACATTCTTCAAGAACAGCACTGACAAAGCCTTGGCCATTATTGCCCCACTTGCTGGGTAATGTGGCTATATGTTGACAGAGCCCTTCCAGCTGAAAACGTCCATTAGGTTCCCCGGCGATCACTCCATAATGCCTCCCCGCAAATTCATTAGCATGTGCTACTACACTGTGAGAGGGGCATCGATTATTACTCTACGCTCTTCTGACACTTCTGGTTCAGCTGTACCCCGAGTCCACCGGAAGCGTGCACATTAAATCTGGCGATGATGCCAATGCCGCTGTGGATTTCGATCCTGGTTATCTTTCCAAGTTAGTGCTCGCCCAATGAGTTCCGTTCCCCTGATAATTACATCTTCGCACAGCCCCGCCGACCTCCCACCCCTCACCATGCTGTACAAGAAGGGCCGGGAGCTCATGAGACGCATGCCTTGCTACAGAGGAGAGGTCGCTCCGGGCCACCCTCAATTCGCAGCCGATAGCCCGGCCCTTTGCAAGGAGGCTGATGGACCGGTCCCCATCTCTGCTCCCGATATTGTTTATTCCGCTGAGGATGATGAAGCAATCGACGACTTCCACCGCAACTTCGGTGAGTGATGAGCTACACGCTTCTTGGTATCAGAGCGTAACACTGACCGTATTCACTTACTTAGTGGGAAGCACGTGGCACTCGGTAAGTGTCCCAGCGATAACTTCATAGTGGCACGTTTGACCCATCCACAATGACAGCTTGGAACTTGTGCGATGAAGCCTCGTGAGCAAGGTGGTGTTGTCGACTCCCGTCTCAACGTCTACGGCGTCAAGGGCTTGAAGGTTGCAGGTATGTTAGAACCAGGGCTGGCTGTATCACTCTTCTAACCACGGTTCCAGACCTGTCGATTTGTCCTGCTAATGTTGGAACTGTACGTCGGGTTTTATCTGCCCTCTTCACCTCCCCCGTATTCACGACAAACTATAGAACACCTACTCCACTACGCTGTTGGTAGGAGAGAAGGCAGCAATTATTATTGCTCAGGACTTGGGGATCAGCGGCGTGGCATAAGTCCATGACAGAAGTCACGAATAATATTGGGTTGCATGTGAAAATTCAATGCACGTGTACTACTATTTCACGCTTGGAGTCTTGGAGAATCAACGATCTTAAGTTCTTGTAACAAACGAATCTGGTCCGCCCGTGTTGCAGACCCAGTCAACCGAAAGCTCGAGTAACGTCTCCACTGCTGTCAATGACCATGCACTTGAGGGGTTTGACCATATCCTATGTTTCATTCAAAGCCAAGATGTAAATATTGATATGCAGATACAGAGCCGTTGTTACACGGTGTGAAAATTAAAGCTAGGCAGGGCTATCGGCGCATGTTCGCTCCAAGAACGAATAGACATAATGGGCGAGGAGAGGGTAGGAGGATATATGAACAATAATAACTAGTAATGAGGAGAAATCCAGAACCTAAGAGATAGAAAAAAGTCCCTCTAAAATTTCTCTCCAGGGTCTAGGGGTCCAAGCGGTCCGTACGCCTCTCCTGGTCGTCCTCGATTCCGGTCATCTATACTTCGAAAGTTGTTGGTGGGGGTCGTGAGGGACATGGATGAAGATGCTGATGGAGTCTGTGGGCCGTCAGAAGATCCCGAACGGGACATGGCAGCATAGCTCATCAGATGTTGTTGAGATGGGTTATCGGAGAGCTGATAGCGGCCTCCGAACGTCGATGAGAGCGGTGTGCGTGATGGTGACGGGTCCGGAGACTCTTCTTCAAAGCCAGCATCTAGCATCGCTTCTAGCTCAGCACCACCAAGCGTTTTCCCATCACCGGAAACCTCTGTGGAGTGGCAAAGACCAACAGGTGGCGGTGGGTATTGCGCACTGGCTTCGTTGTAGCCTCCAATCTGAGGACCCCAGTGGTCCTCTTCGGACGAAGCAAGCGAGTACGTGTCTGAGCCCTCGTACTGACTCCCGACCCGTACGCTGAGCAGATCATTCTCAGTCGCGACAAACCCGCCTGGATGCATACGCTCTAAGTCTCTTCTCCGCCTCTCCTCGCGCTTGAGTTTACGAAGCCGCGAACGTTCCCAGTCTTCCCAGCGTCGAAGCGGTACCGATGATCCATCAAAGACACCACCGCCAGAACCGTGCCCTTCGTCCTTCGCCTCGCCTTCCACTTTCCTGAAGCAGTGTCAGTAATCTGCTTGAGATAAAAGGTAGTAAAGAAAGATACAAACCTCGTCTCTCCCCACGAAAAGTCGTCAAAATGCCAGAACGCATATACAGGGAGTATAAAATTCCAAACAGGAAGTGCAATGAGGTATATCATCATCCAGAACACATACACGACTTTCCGCGTCGTGATCAAAATCAAAACCGCCGGCAGCCCGAGTACAGAGACCAACAAAATCAGCGGGATCGCTTCTTCGAATGTCTGCGGTGGCTGAAGGATCATGCCGACGATGAGTGTATAAGTCAGCGCGATTGCGATCGGAAGAACGACAGTGCCGAGTAGGTCCATGAATACAACAAATTGCATGCTGAAACAGAATGTACCGCAAAGATTGCGCACGAGGACGAGTTCCATGAGGTTGTGGATCGTGGAATTGATCCAACGGCGCCGTTGGGAGAGGAGAACAGAGAAGGTATCGGGGACAACAGTGCGGCAGCGCGCTTGTGGTAAGAACATCATTTTACGGTTGGGGAATGTACGGAGGAGGATGGTTGTTAAGAAACGATCTTCGCCGAGGAGAAGAAGGTTCTTCTGATGTAGAGTTGTGACCTCGCTTTGGCTGTACTCTCGGACGATTTCAGGCTTGATGATGAGTGGGACCCAGTCGTCGCCCGCAGCCCGGCGAGCTTTGAGTCGGAACATTGAGAAGCAGCCCGGAAGACATGAAACACCACCAAACACGGACTCGAAGGCCTTAGCGAGATGGTGGGAGATAAAGTACTCGAACACTTGGATAGCGGTCACCCATGACTGTCGCTTATTGGCTATGCGCGTCTCGCCACAAACACCCATGATCATCTGGTCATGATGCATGCAGTTCACGAGGTACTTGAGCGAGTCGGGGTACACCTTGGTATCGGCATCAACCTAAGGACTCATCAGCGCTTCGCGTTTTAGCATAGAACGTGGGTGGCCATACCATCAAGCAGACTTCAAAGAAATCGGGCGTTACTCCCATAAGCACGTGAATCTTACGGAAGAGATCAAAGTCAAGGGGGGTCATGCGGTCATTGTAGGTTACCCGAGAGAAAAAGTTCATCAAGATGAGTTGACTGTCGCGCTTGCCACGGTTACCAGGCTTCTTCTCGGTTGCAGCCTCGGCTTCCGTTCCACATTTGACAACGATGACTGTGGGAGTGCGACGACCAGCAACGACTGTTGAAATCGACATGCATCAGAACGCGACCAGGAAATTGAGCCATGGAATGACATACTGTAATGACCCGCGTAAACCATTGCTCGATTCTCTTTCTTCGCCCCTGAGCCGATGGCAAGGTAGCTCATAGGCGCGGGATTTCCGAAACGCGGATCGGCGTCCAATAAACTAACGCAGATGTCCGGAGTACTCCTCTTCTCTCCTGCTCCGGTAATCATCCCATCAGCAATGACGAAAAGCAGCTTCCGGTGGTCGGAGTACGTCGTCTGGGAGATGGAGTCGAGAGTCGAGCGCAGAGAATCTTCACCCTCAGAATAGCACGTCACCAAACACACCGCGAAGAGTTCAGCGCCAATCTGCGCCAAGCTCATCACTTGATTGGTTTCTTGGGGTGCAACGAGGGTAGTACTTGACGACGAGGTAAGGTCGCGGGGAGTTCGGGAATTCATGGTGGGCTTCGCGAGTTTCTTGGAGCCTGCCGGGCCGGCCCAAGGAGCGATCCCTGTCTTGTTGTCCACAGAGATGTTCGCACCCTCTGGCATGACTGCCGGACTGATGGCCGAGCGATTCAAGTGCATGCTGTCTGGGGGACCCGCCAGTCGCGCGGAAAGGAACCAGTTGAAGACACATGCCATGGCAAACCGCACCAGAACCAACGCGAGGATGACGATGAGACCGACGTAAAGGAATAGTGATGATACGAAGCAGCCGGGTGTGATCTTGTCGATATTGCCCGCATAGTAACGTTGCGAGATGCAAGGAACGGCAGATTTAAGGTCATCGCGGTTATAGAACAAGCGAGTGCCATCTTTACCGCTGGTAGTGTCCTGGTTTACTAGGATTGTGCGGATCGCAAGGTCAACGTCATCAGAAGGGACGGGATTGGGATGTAGTTTCATGTATGGGTTCATGTTCAGAACAGCTCCGTCGATAACGAAGTAGTTGGGTAGGGCTGCGACCTGATCCCAATCGTAGCCGAGTAAGAGAGATGTTTCCTGGATGTCGAGCTGAGTAAATGTGGCAGAGGCATTGAGAGCACCTAGGGGACAGGGGGTGACAGAGCTACAAGGATTATCGGTCGCAACATGGAAGTTTACACCGATACAGGCAGGATACTGGGAGGCGCTTCGAGTGAAGTAAGGAGTGATATCCTGACCAGGCTCTTGTTGTGTGAGCAAGTCAAGGTTGACGGTGGATGGACTCTTTGCTGCGGTGACATTGAACAAGATACCTTGTACACTGAGTGTGCCAGGAACGGAGCCAAGGGTGGAATAGCGATCGGCATTCATATTTGAGGTGGTTGGACAGAGGACCTTCTGCGTGCCGACAGTGATGAATCCGATGCAAAGACATAGAATGATTATGATGAAGCAGAGAGCGATTTTCTCTCTCCAAGCCTGGACCATTCCCTTGTCTTTGAGACCGCCAATTGAACTGAGCATAAACGAGGGTGCCCAGAACGTGACAATCCGGGCGAATATGCGCCATGGGTCGAACCCGCCGCCAAGACCTCCAGCAGGTATTGAGCCTGAGGCAGAAGGAGCGAGACTGGAGGGCGGGTTAATGAGCGGAACAGGTGCGACACCACGCTCCGGGCGAGTGAGTGTTTTGGCACGACGAATTGTAGTACCCGATGATATTGGAGGTCGTGTCGTAGGTGTTGGAACATCTGCTTGATTAAAAGCTGCTGGTTGAGCTTGCTGCGCGAAACGAGTTGCCATTGTCGTTTGTGACGGTGGCTGAACCAGACAGCGCCGAGGCTGAGCTGCTTGTTGTGAAAATGCTAGTAGAACAATGAGCGGTTAGAAAAAGACAGAAAAAGCAAAGGAAAGACAGGAAGAATGGGCAGCAGCCAGCTGGGATGTCCAAGGGAATGAGAGAGACCTGCAACGACGGTGACAGAGACGGGTAATAAAAGGTCGTAACAACAAGCGATTCAGGCTCACAAGTCCTTCTCGGCGCCTAGAAGTTACGAGGGAAAATACATCTGTAATAGGAACACTAGCAAAAATTAGTACACTTGATTACACTTTCCTAGTAGCCGAACTATACTTGGTTCCAGATCTACCAGTCCATAATCAGCTAATAGCTATGCCCAACCCGACGGTAAGAACAAATCTCGTCTCCTCATTGTCGCGAATAGCTCTCTTGATGATCATTCCATCATCTTGCACAGTCCGCAAGCACTTAAAGCCGTTGAAACCCAGCAAAAGCATCTCTTTCCTCAAAAAAGTGCTTTTCCAATGTCCTCAATTTTGGTAGAGGTAGCTCCGTCTCCGTCAAACGCTCATACGGGTCTCGGAAAAAGCGACGCGCTCCACCAGCGCGTACCGCACCCTCCGGGTCCACCAAGACGTCTAACGCAGTCCCCCAAGATTGTGTATGACCAATGGGCGAATCAGGTATGAAGCTCCGCGGTCCTTCTCGTCCCCTGGGCGCTGACCGCGAACAGCTCGCGCCGCTTGCCTCCCAACACCACATGAGCGAGTATAGCCGCATTAAGTATGGTCATCAGGGTAGGGTCTCATGGTTGACTCCTCACCCGAAAGCTCATCAGCGCTCATCCCTTCAAAGGCAGCCCAATCGCATACACACCCTTGTCTTTACATGTACCGGATGTAGTTCGCGACCTTCGCGCACGCCAGGCAAAGGGTGAAGCTCAGGTCCTGTGGTGGCCTTGCCCGCCCTTGCCCGTCACCAATGACTCCACCCCAATGATACCCGCTACCGAACAACGAGCTGCTCTCGCCATCGGAGACATCACCACGCCACACCCACAACTACAACAAGAGCTATCTAATGCAATCTCGGAATCGATTCCAAGCCAATCCCAGACACCTGGAACACAAAATACCCACAATCATTCTCTACAAGTCAAAACTTCGGAAACCCACCCAATCAAGTCAGTGCAGTAATAGAGGGGACTCATTGATTATTTTAACACGCGATTACAGTATCTCAGCAATAATACCCCCGGAATCACTTTTTGCAATTTCTTCTCATCTTACGCAGTGTAATCAACCATCACCTGTCTTGTTTGATATCCCATTCACCTACAGTCTCGATCGGATCACTGGATACGCGCACTTGTTCCCTTCTCTTGCAAACTCGCCACTCATACCCATACGATCAGCTTCTATACCTACATTACTACCACCCCTCCCTCTGCGATTACCCCAAGCACCGAATGAACTCCGCCCATCGGTCACCGACGCTCTCCATGCAGCCCTCAGCACTAGAATCTCGATGCCACCCCTTCCACTCCCTTCGCCAAGACCACTTTCAACCAAGCGCAAGTGCGGCAAGAAAATGGATCACGCCTCAACCGAACAAGGTGAACCTCAGATTGACCTAGCGAAGCTCTTGACCCCACGAAAGTCCATCTTTGCGCCACCGACACGAGCATTGTCACAGCCTCCCGAAAGCGTCTTCCCATCAGTTGTTGATCTCGTCGCATCAGGCAACACAACTTTACCACGACCGTTCCCGTACAATACGTGAGTCCACCTCTAGATTCTTTGCTGGCGCGCTCCTAGATAGTTGTAGCCACCCACCTACTGGTCCATCGCCCCCTAGGAGTCTTGCCAAGCTGCGAGCTTCTACAGTGTCACCTTATCCGTTACCAACAAGACATAGCGCCACAAACCATCGATCTTTAAAACTCGGAAATCTTCTCCTGTCGTCTTGTCCAGGCAAGAAAGGTTCGTGTCCCCTCGGCCAATATACTCTCTTTTCGTGTTGCCAATCCATGCCGTTGCATGCCAGTGCGTCTCACTGGCCCAGTGAGAGGTCGAGGTGCGGTATGCCGGGACCTTGATCTCGATCTCCGACGAATGAAGAGTCTTGGTGCACAGTGTGTTGTGTGGTAAGATGATATCTCGTTTCAATCAGGACGGATAGTGACCTTCCGAAGCTGTTTGGATGACGAAGAACTCCAATTCCTCGGGATCTCGTGGACAGAGTACTGCCAAGCTGCCCATCGAGAAGGCCTCGATGTCCTCCGGTACGTACCACGCTGCCTCGCGCCACACACAACCTATCGATCTTATCATCATTCAACATCTTAGCATCCCACTCCCCGAAGGCCTCGCCCCACGCTCGCCCAAGTCCCTCGACGCCGATCTAGCGCGGATCATTGAGAGGTATACTTTGCACAGCATATCCGTTCTCGTGCACTGTCGCGGTGGCGTCGGCCGTGCAGGGCTCGTCGCGTGTTGTTGGATGCTGAAGCTTGGACTATGTGGCTGGATCGAAACCGATGTCAGTCCAAATCCCGCCAATGCGAACGCCGAGAATGAGCCGAGGGGCGATGAAGTCTCTGGTAAGCTCGAAGGGTTTCGATGGGACAAGGATACAGTGGTGCGAAGGGATACGCTGCAGCTCGTCGAGCGTGTCATTGGCGTGGTGAGGAGGAGGAGAAGCGTCAAAGCCATCGAAACGTTGGAGCAAGTCCAATTTTTGGTTGAGTATGTGGATTATCTGAGGGATTGTGAGCGGGTTGGTGAAACTGGAAAAGGCTCGTCAGATTCGGAGATATCATGATTTACACTTGAGTTCGTTCTCGCTCGCTGTGCCATTTTGTATCTGTTTCATTACTGTAGAATAGTAGCGGACATACAGTATCATAATATATATATGATAGCCTTTTTCATTTGCGTAACCTCGTAGCCAGGGGAAACGTCGAACAGCCAGCTGTAAGCAGCAGGAGAGCATGAAGTCAACGCAAGTGGTTCGGACATTTAGTGGTAAGAGTATGAGGGTAGCACTTCCACCCCCTTCCACTTATCTCCATGAACACCGTCCTTGTCGTTTAACCATACTCTATCATCGTCGGAAGCACCTTCATCCTCGTTCGACTCCCCCGTCTCCACGATTCTATGAGCGACAGCTTCGGCGTCCTCGGCTGAGAACCCGCACTTTTTCATCAGCTTCTTTTTCAGCTGTTTGCGGCCAACTTGAAGGCGCTTTGCATGATTCGAAGGCATCCATTGACGAAAATGTACCATCACCCGCTTGATCCAGGTCGCCTTGCCCTCTTTCCAGACCCTCTGGTCGCTATATTCAAGGAGGAGGTTCCTCATCACCTCCCTCGACTGCGTGTACTTTTCCTGGAACATGTCTCTGTAGCCCTTGGTAGCGGTGACACAAGCATGCCCGGCGCAATGCAGCCCATAGTCCTTGATATACTTGGCGTTCTCGGACCACCAGTCCTCCATGTTTTCGTATGCCTCGAGGTGCGTGACGGCGATAACGACAGGCACTTTGTTCTTACAGAGCACCTCCGTGAAGAGATTATATGTCTGCTGCATCGATTCGGATATGCGTCCTGCCTTCATACAGAAAACGATGAGGTTGATGCCTCCCGAGCGCTCAAGCTTCGAGATGAGCGCGTATGCCTGAAATACAGCGTCGAGGTAGGCGTCTGTCTTCATCTTGCCGATAGCCTCGTGGAGGCCGGCTGTATCGTGAAGCGCAAGCTGGACAGAGTCCAAGTTGATAAGGTGCTCCTGGGAGTGGAGCGTGCAGCTGCGGGCACCGTCAGAGGTGGAGGCGACGCGTTCGCCGGCGATGAGGTTGACGAGGGAGCTTTTGCCTACGCCGACATCTCCTACCATGAGGATGTTGCGGCGGGCAGGTGAATTGATGGAGGCGTGGATAGGGGGAGGGCTGTTCGTGACCGTGACCATGGTGGATTCTATGTGGAACGGCGAGTGAATAGTAGTGGTAGGAAAAACGCCGCTTATGGAGTAGTACTCTATCAATGACCTGTGTCCCGCTTGGGGGCAGGGAGCTAAGCAAGTGTGAGTTAGAGAGCTATCACCGTTCACGGCTATCGTTATATATTGCTTAGGTACCACAGGAAGGAATTAATGACGACTTTACTCGAGGGTTTGGGGCTGCGATGTACGAGCCATGGAACTCTGTGTCACTGGGCGCCATGACTGGTGCTTCTTTACTCTCTGCTTGGATGGGCGTCGACCACAAAGGCGCCCTGATCAGTGGGTACCGAGCTTACCTCGCCACAGCGCTTGTCAGTTCGAAGCTAATCCAGGACGTGCACGAGGTTATGAAGAGTCGTGGTGCATGGAAGTTGCTGTCTTTGGCCAGGAAGATCCAGGAAGGCGATGAGCAAAGTGCAGCCTGAAGGGAGACGTTCGTTGATCAAGAAGTCTGTATTGCATATGAACCCGGTTCGAAAAGCGCCCAAGAAGGTCATTTAGGGAGAAGTGGGCTGGAGGATCGACAATGCGGAAGACGCAAGGCCTCAGGAGATCAACATGATGAAGCCTCTGCCTGGGCCCTGGGATAAATCGGAATTAACGAGGAAATTCGATTTCTCTGCAACATATGCATTGAACCTGTCTTAAGCTCGGTGTTCAGCCTAGCGACAAGCAGTCACCGACATATAACTCCACCGTGACTCGGATGGTTCATGTCAGTCGTTCAAGTCGACCTTGGGTTGCCCCGAGTCGCACCTTGCAGGCGACTCAGCCAACGTTATGTTGGTGCCTGACTCCCTGACCCAACTGAGTTTATATCAGCACCGTCTCCTGTTTCACATCACCAACGCCATCGTGGATTACATACACTCGACATGATTCTGAAGCGCTGTGTTTATTTACGGGGTAAGTACTGCCATTTGGCCCTGCTGATCAACGGCCACTGGCACGGTGGACTAATAAACTGGCCCAATTTTACCTCTGATCAATTGAGTTCCCTTCGAGAAGGTCGAACCAATTGGGCACGATGTGGAAATGAGTCCTACTGCGATGTTTCAAAGCAATGCGGATGGTGGGGGAACCTGATCGGCGTGGCGCACCTTCGAAACACGCCGAGCGCAAGTGGAAGACTTGGAGCAGTGGAAACGACAGCGCTCCACGTTCAGTTATAAAGATGGCTTCATCGCGAGCAGCACGGGATCAAAAAACATATACTACTTCTCAGGGGCTTATGCAAAATCGTGGGACGGGGGACTTTGCGAGAAACTCGGAGGTACGACTTCGCGCTTCTTCTGAAGGTGCTGGCTCAAGCTAGGCGCTCCTTGCTACAGATGCACCACCAGCCCAGAATCCCGTACAGCGATAGAAGCTTTGAGGGAATGCGAAAACTCGATGACTCGCAAGGCCAAAAGCCAGCCATGTTGACCAGGGTATCAACAGTCCGATTTGAGGGTTCAACTTTTTGCGCCAATCCGAAGAGCGTCCACGTATGCACCCACACCTATAACGGGCCTTCGTCGAGCTCATCGTCCTCTATAGAGCCCAGTGACCAGCCCAGCAACGGACGAGATTTACAGACAGAACATGGAATGCAGCTTCGGGGAGAATGATAGCGGCGCCGCCGACCCCTCAATGTTCTCGGTAAGTCGAGCATGGGTTACCTTATGTAGGCTGTTCCATGACCATCATCCAGAATGAGCCACAAGCTGAATCGCCCACCGCCCTGAATACATCCACCAAACTCCCAATACTAGACGACCAGGAGCGTCAGACAAAATCCCCAGAGGTCAGAACGTGTTCGTTACGGTTTGAGCTACAAGCTGACACTACTCTCAGCCCGCTGATCCCACCAATTACCGCAACGTAGTTATCTTTGGCGACAGCGGAGTCGGCAAGAGCTCGTTGATCAACATGCTCGCTGGCCACAGGGCCGCTAAGACGTCCAGCAGCGTCATCGGATGTACCTTCCAAAGCAGCCATTTCAGGATCAATATCAATGGCGAGCTGTTCAACATATGGGATACAGCTGGTCTAGACGAAGGAACCCGTGGGCGAGTCCCAGCGGAGCAAGCCGAAAGAAATTTGACGAAGCTTCTCCGTGACTTGGGTGGTGCCAATGGTATCCACCTACTTGTCTACTGCGTTCGCGGGGCGAGCGTCCGGAAAGCTTTGACCAGGAACTACACCATCTTCTACTCTGCGATCTGCAGAAAGAAGGTTCCCATCGTCGTCGTCGTGACCGGACTGGAGAACGAGCCAGTTGAGATGGATGACTGGTGGACCAAAGGGGAGAAGGACTTTGCCAGGTTCAAAATGCGCTTCGACGACCACGCCTGCGTCACAACCCTCGATTCGCAGAAAGTTGCTGGCACACCACTCGAAGCGCGACAGCAACACTCCCAAGAAATCGTCCGGAACTTGATCTCCAAACACTGTGGTCTCATCGCCAAACGGAAGGTTGATACCAACATCATGATCAAGGCGGCTTTGACCGACTTACGGTCGATGATGAAATCTGGCTGGGATGGCCAAACTCAGCAGCACACTTTGAATGTCCTTATCTGCGACGTCGACTCGACAGTTGTGATGTGGCAAGTCATGGGCAATTGGACGCGATGCGTCTCTCGAATCAATGGAAGGCCATTTGTCTTCCACCGCGCGGAAACCGTCCCACAAATAGGTCAAGTTGCGCTCAAAACATTTAAAGGAGGAAACGCCGACCTCCTTATTTTCTCCGGGTCAATGACGAACAACAATCTGGAAATTTTCAAGCAATTCCATTCGTCTTGCGGTGGCGAGGTCTGCCCTCTCATCATCGTCACTCCCGAAACGTCTACCGACCCTTGGAGCAGTCGTATCTCTGCCCTCGGATACCAGGCCAAAGTTGTCTCGCTGCCCGCTTCGGGTGGCAGAGAGCAGGTTAATGCATTCCACACCTTGATTGACGAGCTATCTCTTGTCAGAGGACCAGCGAAGTTCCGGAAAGGGAGCTTCTTCAAATTCTTCAAGTTGAAGAAAGATAGCAAAGGCGATAGCCCCGTCGGGCCTCTGTCGTGAAAGGGGCAGCATGCCTCCTCTAGGAACGGTAATGGTTCTGATGACTCTAACTATCATTCAACGCACGAAAGTAGAACTCTTTGACTCTACCAGCAGTACCAGCTCTTTGGAAATTGTACTAGTACTATCTAGCTAATTATTAGTAGTGTACGTCGATTTACGTAATATTAGTTGGACTCCTCGTTATCTTGTTCTCGATTGCTATTCCTGAGTTCAGTAGCGCGCTTTGTATTGCCATCGCCGATCACGAGGCGGTACAATATTGATAATTGTCAGGCCCAACCACAATCATCATGTCTTCCTTCGCGAAAACACAGCTCAAGGCAGCTAGAGATGCTCTCGGAAAGAAACAGTACGAGGCTGCTCGCGACGCGGCTTCACAAGTACTGGATTACGAGCCCGACAACTATAACGCGTGCGTCGAGATTGGTTTTGCTTGACGCTCTTAATATATTCACAGACACCAGGCACGTCTTCTTAGGCCTCGCGTTACTCGAGTTGGGACAGCATGATCAAAGCGAGCAAGTAAAGCTGCTGCGCGCGTTTTGTGCTTGGATGAACTGATGCTTGCGGATAGAACTACCGCAAGGCGATCGAGTTGAAGAGCGATCAGATTCTTGCTTGGCAGGCAAGTAACGTTCGTCTTCGTTAATTGCAACTTCATCACACCAATGGAGGACAGGGTATATCGAAATTATATGAGAGAACTCAGCGGTGGGACGCGTTTATAGAGACCTTGGAACATATGATGCAGATATTCTCCGCCAGGTATGTTTTCTGAAGAGGAATTGCGGGTTTTAATAGTGAACAGCCATCCAGTGGGGATGCTACCAAGTGTGCAGAAACTTTGCAGAAACTAATTGACATCCAACGAGAAAATGGAACCCGTCAGCAGGTAAGTTGTGTCTCTCAGTCCAGGCGTGAAATTGACCTTATCCTCAAGATCGCGAAAGCTCTGTATTATTTACTTCCGGATTCGCCATTATATGCGACGTTGTCGACTTTGCCTCCACCGGATCCAACGAACCCCATCTCGACATCATCACTTGCTACGCAAACAGCGATTTATGATTCACTCCCTGTCATCGAAGAAATCATTACACTCGTAGAAAAGGATGAAGAGGTTTTTATTAAGAATGAATTTGACAAGCGGCGCACGCGTCTGGGGGGTCCCTCACCTGATCAGCTGAAGAAGGATATTGGCTTGGAAGTATGGGGCGCATCCAAGGTTGGCTTACACTCGGGCGACGTTCAACTATGCTTAAATTTGTCTCCAGCTACCATCGCTTTATCAGGAAGTCCTGAACCACCTAGGCACTTCGGACGTGCTCCGTCGTTCCACCGAGGCAAAGCTCATCCGCTACAAGCAACAGTACTTCTATGCGTTGCCTACGACTGTCCCCGAAAAAGCCTCACTGGGATCAGAGCTGGACGAACTCATCAACGGCGTGGTTATCATTGGGGTGCCTGACGAACTGTCTTGGACAATATTCTTCGAGTCAAAGGATAGTGACACAGTTTGTGAATATCAGCCATCATTGTCGGGGGCTATGAAGGGAAAACTGAAGCCACTTTGCTGCAGTCGGATATGGCTTGGATCACCTGAGGCAATATGTCGGGCTTCTCCCAACTACCCCACTGGCACAACTACTCAGGGGCTATTTCACGTACACTGACACCCCGCTGACGAAAGGGGATGACGACGACGAGCATCCAGACCTATCCCTTGAAGAAGAGGAACCATTTGACATCATTATGGTGAGCGCCGCAATCAAATGACTTCTTTCCTTGTTTATTCTTTTGGTAGGATGCCTTCGCATCATTGTCAGACTCTCTATTAGCCAACCGTGTAGCTGTCGAGGTGTACTTGCGAGAACTCGACTATCCGAGTGTGATAAGTGTAGCAGAAAGTGGGCTCGAGCTTGTTCGGAGACACGAACAGAATACAGGGCGAAAGATTCGCGAGTGAGTTCCTTTCTTACACTGGGTCGGACTCTGCTACACATACTACTTCTAGGGTACGCAAGGCTTTCAACGTCTCGCTCGCTACCGCCCTCGTGCATTTGTACCCACCAAAGCACCACCCACGCGCTCTTCGACTTTTGGACGACGTGCTGAAGCAAGATCCTAACAACGTCGACGCATTGATTGGTCGTGGTTATGTTCTCCAGCATGCTGAAAAATGGGAGGAGGCCGAAACACTTTTTACCAAAGCTGTGTCGCTAGTACCGGCAGGTACAGAAAAAAATCTCCGTGCCAAGGAGGAGGGCGCTTGGTGCCGTAGCAAAACCCAGGTGGAGGCAGGTGTTCAGGCGCTGAAATACGTGCTGAACGAGCTGGAAGGTGATGAACATGATTTGGACCGAGCACGTTGTCTATGGCGTGTTGGGAAGGGTTGTTGGGATATGGGAGGTCAGATTTTTGTCTTCCCATAACGAGCACTCCCTGATGCATCGGATCACAGGCGACTTCCGTGAAGAGGCTTTCTCGCACTTCATTCAGTCACTCAAATGTGACCGAACGTATGCTCCCTCATATACATCCCTCGGTATCTACTACTCCGAATTCTTGGACCCACCGGACCCGACACGCGCATCTAAATGTTTCCAAAAAGCATTCGAGCTCGACCCAAGAGAGGCTGATGCTGCCAGGAGACTCGCCGAAGGCTTCGCCGACGAACGAGAATGGGATCTCGTAGAGGTTGTAGCTCGTCGAACAATCGATGGTGAAGGTGGTTTGGAGGCAGGAATTCAGACTGGAGATGGCGTGGTCGCTGGCAGGTACCTCCCCACGAACGCTTGGGCTTGGAAAGCCGTCGGTGTTGTGGAATTGGTAACTTGATGTTAGGCCCTGGTGTCCTCCTTCTCATCACCTCGATCTAGATGCGCAGAAATTACGCGCCATCCATCGAAGCCTTCCAGGTGGCCCTCCGGGCGGACCCAGACGACCAACTCTCATGGCTTCGCCTCGGTGAAGCTTACAGTAAAGCCGGTCGCCATGCTGCTTCCTTGAAAGCCCTCGCAAAGGCGCAGGAACTCCAACCCGATGACTGGATGTGCGCGTATCTCATCGGTGAAGTACAGCGACAGACCGGCAGGCTCGCCGAAGCTCTCACGTCTTTCAAGTCAATTCTAAGCACGCGACCGAACGAGATTGGAGTGTTGATGTCTCTTGCCCAGACTCAGCTAGACCTTGCAAGACAAGAGCGCTTTTCCGGTTTCAGTGCAAGAGCAGAGCAATCCTTTGTGGCCGCCATCACAACAAGCCTGACGATGACGCAGGAGAGCACTGGTTTTGGAGGCGTGGCATGGAAGGTAACTGCCGATGCGTTCTTCGGACTATCGAAAACAACAACCTTTGTGGACGAAGATAGCGTTCGCAAGGTTCTTGACCAAACGAGTTCCTTGCTGGAAGGTCATGGTAGCACCCGCATCGCCCACGTCTTCACCTTCAAACCTGTGGCAGATACCTCGTCTTTATCAGGCCGTCACGTACTTGAGGCCGCAGTCGCTGCGTATGACTACCGCGTCACTGTCGGTTCGACGGAAGACACCACACTTGGCAGCGCACTGTTCGACCTCGGGATTTCCCTATATGCTCGCTCTGTCGAGAACAAAATTAATGGTCGGGAACCAGCCTCAGAAGCTGCGGCATCCCTTGTGAAGCAGGCCCTGCAAAAGGAGTCGGGAAATGCTGTGTACTGGACTGCACTAGCAGGCATGTATTTCCTTCACAAACCTAAGGCGTCGCAACACGCATATATAAAGGCTTTGGAACATGATTCGAAGGTACCCGTTTTTTCTGCACTGTCAAACGTGGTGACTAATCTTGCACGCCAGAACGTGGCTACCTGGGCCAATCTTGGTCTATTGTACTTGTACCACAACGACCTCGAACTTGCCAATGAAGCGCTCCTACGAGCGCAGATATTGGATCCTGACTACACACTCGCTTGGGTTGGCCAAGCTATGGTAGCGACGGCAAATGGACATGATACCGATGCCCGTACACTGCTTGAGCATGCAGTTGGCCTTACATCCGATATAGTGAGTCGGACGTCTCATCTATCTCGGTAACGCAGACTGACTTTACTAGCCCCTAGCAGATCTCGAGTTCGCCTCACGAGTACTCACCGCACTCTGCGCCACAGCTAGACCCCAAGGAAGAACACAAGAAGACCTCCTCCCTGCCTTCTTCGTTCTCAACCGCTACGCACAACGATGCCCGCACGATCCATGTGCTCTTCATCTTCTTGGACTCCTCTGTGAGCGTATCGGCCAGCTAGAACAAGGTGTAACATGGATCGCGCAAGCGATCACCCTCTTAGAGGCTGCGTACGAAGAAAGCGAAGACCCGATCGTCGAGAGACAGTTCACGATCGCCCATGCCAACCTCGCGCGGCTGAAAGTCGGCCTCAGCGACTACGTCAGTGCACTGGAGTCGTTTGAAACGGCTCTTGGCCTGCTTCCCGAGGAAAACCCCGATAGCGATGCTGAAATCAAAGTTCTAAGAGTGCAAGCGCTGTTTGGGTCTGGGTTGGCGCATTTTAAGCTTGGCGACTTACAATCTGCCATGACGACTTTCCAGACCGCTCTCGATTCAGCTGGGGAGGACCATCTCCTACGGGGGCATGTCACTGTGCTGCTTGCTCAAGCCATGTGGGCAATCGGCACGGACGAGTTCAGAGAATCTGCAAAGGCACTGCTACTGGACAGGTGAGCAGCTGCGAGCTTATTGTTGCACCATCTATGGCTCATGGATGCGCAGTATCACGGCAGATCCTGAAAACCTGATGGCGATCAACACACTGGCCGGGATGGGTATCCTTACAGAGGACGATGGTCTGGTTGACGCCGCCCTATCCGAGATCCAATCTCTACCTATCGAAAGACGGCAAGAACTAGATCCCAGGAGAGATGTCACATATCTCCTAGTACAGCACCATCTTGGCCAGGTAAGTTCATTCATTGGACCCTTCCCTGACCGCAACTCACCCCAAACCCAGGGTGATGTCGAACAAGCAACCAGAATCGCGCAAAAAGCACTCCATGTCGAACCCTCCAACCTAAAGCTAAGACGAGACCTTGCTTCGCTGACTCTTCAACAAGGTGATCGAGCCACAACACAAGCCATCCTCGAGATTGATTCTTCGGAGAAAAGTATCATCGATGAGCAGGAGACGCTCGCTCTGGCTGCCATCGCCGGAAGTGGAGAAGAAGCTTTGAGGTATGCACAGAAAGCGATTATGCTGGATCCGGGAAAGTTACAGAATTGGCGAACATTGGCCTATGCACGAGCAAGAGAGGCGTCATGAACAGAACTCAGGTTACACCCTATAGTGATACTTTTTGACGTCTGCACTAGTCGTACATTGTGGTGGATGTATCATTACAGGCCCAACACTGGCCACCAGCGGAAGTGATCTGTAAGATGAGAGCATGGTTCGAGGTAGCTTTCTCGGGTCAAAGTTTAGTCATAATGCCAGCTACAAATCATCGCTTGGCCTGACTTGCGGCTTCTGAATGCGGGGGCAAGGGCGTCAGAGGCGTCAACTACCAAGATTACAAGGGATCCGTTCACCTCGTCGAGTGGCATCCTCCAGCAACTGCGTATCGACGTGCTCTGCAGGTAATTGCACATATCGAACGACAGATCCACGAATAAAGCAGTTCTTCACCGCCATCTGGGTGAACGAGCAACTTATGGACGCGCCAACAACGACAAGACCGCATAATAGCTCACCATATGCGGATGTCTTGTCTCATCGAGAACTTTGATTGCGTCCAGACGGATGTTCAGAAACCTGGAGAAACAATCTCTTTGTTGCACGCCGTTGGGCGACACGATGGTAAATGTACTAACTGGTCGACCGACTTCAGCACTCCAGATATCGAAAGATCATTCTTGAGTTCGACCGTGACTCGTTGGTCGGTAAGGGTCTTGAAGACTGAGAAGATAAGCTTCAAGAAATGAGTAACAAGTCTTTGCGTGAGGCACGGCAGGAGGGACAGACCATAGTCTGTGATCTATGGTGGTGGTGGTGGTGGTGGTGGTAGTGGTTGTGGCGCACGTACTTGGGACCTCTCGAGTGACCATTTAGACTTACAGCTTCAGGTTGGAAACTCAAGGCACTCAGAGCATCTAACAGCGACTTTTCGCGCATCTCATTGTGAAGACTCAGTACTCAGATGTGTCGTGAGCTGGTACTATGCACGCCACGATTCGCACGAAAGGACAAAAACACCAAGGGTGAGTAACATGCAACGCTAATGACGATCCCCTAAAGATTTCAATCGAACTCTGACATATCAAAGTTATACGTGAAATGCTAAAGATGCGTCAACATGAAGTTTGGCGTGGGCAAGCAGGGGTCATCACACCTTGTACAAACACATTACTTTGACTACCCACGCCTCGAGGTGATAGATTTTCTTGCTGCCCATCCGCATTCGCAGCTCCTATGCCATATAGTTCCGGTTAGCGAAGTTCCGGGGCGAAAATATCAAAACACGCACATAGAATGCAGCCCAATGCATCACGTCGGCCTTCAGGGTCTCGTCCACTCTCTCCACAACCCTCTCTGCCACAGTCTTCGTGATCATTCATCAGACATGCATGCTCCTCGTTTGTGACAGAGAACAAGGACATACCTTGAGGATGATCGTAGGTGGGATGCAGTGACTTAGGAGCTCATAGAATTTAGCACGTACTTCCATCACCCGTGCTGGTGACTGTTCTTGTACGATCAGATCGGCGACTTTATGACAATAGGTCTCCCAGTCTGGTTTTGCTATCGCCAGGGGTCCTGAGAGGTCGGGCCTGACCAAGCATGACATCCGTTCGCATGGGACTTTGACTTGAGTTAGTGGAAACTTGAGACTTACGATTGCATTTTGAGAGCTTCGAAGACTAGCAGTGCCTTCCGCATATTGCCAGCGGCGTCTTCCACAATTTGTGATGAGGCTTCTGGTGGAAGGTCAAACTTGAGCTTCTTCGCGACATGATTAAGCACAGTTTGCATCTGGGCGAACATGAGTCTTCCAGCACATCCAGACAGCTGCCACCCAACTCACCTCCTCAGGCGTTGGTGCAGCTACCCGCATGAGCAGACACCGACTCTTTATCGGTGCAATAAGTCTGCTCGTGCTATTGGCGCATAATATTATTCGCATATTCGACATATACTTCTCCATGGTGCGGCGCAGGGCAGCTTGGGCATCGCGGGATAGGGAATCGGCTTCATTGATAACGACAGCTGGAGGTGCTCGGAGTTACTGTCAAGACTCTAGTTCAACCTAATTAAGATGTACCTTTGAATCTGTGCTTTGCATTCAGGTCGACTTGCTGTGTCTGAGCTATCTCCTTCAGCAACTCTTGGATGACAACTCGATCATAACTTCCTGCTTCACTGTAAGCCGCCAATTTAGTTTCCAGTCAGGTCATCTGGAGAGATGTTGCCTACCTAGGTGTTATCTCGATGTGAAAGTTGCTCTGTACGAGGTTGATTTCGAGTTTTCTTCTTGACGGTGAGATAAAGACCCTCTGGTCAATTTTGAGCTGTTTCAATAGGCTTAGAACATCCTGCAGTTTCAGAGTGATCTGCGCTTGCCTTCTCAACACCACTCCCAAACAATTGTCGCAGAGTACAGCTTATCCGTGTCTTCTTCCCTGCTCCAGAAGGACCGTAAAACAGCATGTGAGGAAAGTCTCCAGAGGCTGCGAGTGACTTTAGGCGAGCCGACAAGCCTTCGTGGTAATGAAGATCATCGAGTGTTTTCGGTCTGAACTGTGGGTAAGCGTGAGCATGACATTCTGCTTTATAGTGCGATATTTCCTTGCCCTGTCTACCCAGAGTGACATTTCAACTTTCAATAGCACGGAATCAAATTGAAGGTGTTTCGGTGTTGTAGTAGTGTTCTCGTTGCGTGACGCGTCTCACACTTTGGCGCGTTACGTCACGCGTTTATTGGTCACGCTTGCATCCTTTCTTTCAAAATTCCAAGTATTCGTACAATCTTATGTGCTCCATCAAACGTTCTTGATACCAAGCTCTTCCGCGATGATAACAGCAGCCTTCTCTCCAATGACCAGAGCTGACGAGTAGGTATTCTGAAGGGGTCCGCACCAGTTAAGAGCGCTCGCATGGGTGGGCTCAAGAAATACTCACGGCAGCGACGTTCGAGGGAACGATAGACAAGTCTATTGTGGCCATCAATATACAACTCGATCCTCTCTAAATATCTCTGCTTACCTGCAACTTTTAGTCCTTGAACCCCATATACGTTCAGTCGAGGGTCCACCACACCTCCTTGCTCTCTTGGCTTCATTGCACATGTTCCAAGCTACAGGTATCGTCTCAATCAGCGAAAGATGTATTCGCATTATCACATGACTTACCGAGTGCCTTGCGCTCGTAACTACGAAAATAATAGGTCAACAAACGGAGAACCTCGGCCACGATGCAAATCGATTCTCACTGATCATCCTATGGAAGTCTTCAATGGCCTTGTCATCTTCCACCGTATACACTATATCAGGAGCATCAATAGGTGCAGGTCCATCATGCTCCCTGCACGCTGCAGCACTTCCCCCAGGGAATACCGGGTGCCTAGGCTGATATTCGCCCCTGTAGTGTGGCATACGTCTTATCCACTCTCGCATCCGTTTGTAGGCCAGTCGAAGGATTGCAACATCGGATGCACTACCTGGTGAGTCAGCTACGTCGAGCATCTCAAGAAACATAATCTTACTTGTTCAAGAAGCTTGATAGGAAGAAAGGGGCCTTGTGCGGATCATCCGCGGAGGTGATATGAAGGCTTCCAATTGATTCTGGGTAACACTGGGAAGATGGCGGATTAGGCAACACAACAACGAGGATGAAACAACCCACGAACCAAGTAGTAGCATGCCCCTATATAATTCCGGGGTTCGACCTCTTGATGGTTCCCAATAAGCCTTTCGAAGGAACGTCAGCCCCTTAATTATATCGATTCATACTGATGTTATTACCCGGAACAAGGCGCGAGGAGCACGATCGACTTGTCAGGTTTATCCGCAAAGTAACTCCAACGTTCTGTAAACTCGGGGCCCAGTTCCTTGAGATCATCGGCGTTCGGTCGAAGTTTGATGGCAACGTCGTAAGCACTGAATGAAAGCGTTCTTAATCACTCATCGCCCGGGAAGAAGAAAAGCCCGGAAAAAACTGGGAAAAAAAAAAACAACTCCAACCCCAAGCCAAAAGGCCAATTGGTCCGCCGTGAAGGCAAAAAACAGATACTTGCAAAATCATCGTTGCTCACTCTCGATCTCAATCTTATCACTGCTATAAAGCGCATCCAAAGTCTCTGCTTCGTCAGAAGCATAGTAAGCAGGGAAAGCAACTGGGTGATCTAAATGCCGCATCATTCAATGAGACAGACGACGCCAGCCCAGAAGATACAGTGATTACCTTGATAATTCTCCCCAACACCTGGCAAGTCGACGACTTGCTGGATATCAAGCTCCCTCAGAACCTTCGCAGAACCAATACCTGACCTCTCCAAGATGGTCGGCGAACCAAAGGCTCCCGCCGACACGACAACAAGGCGGGTGACCCGTGCAACATGTGTTGTGCGATCAGCAGACGGTTTGAGCGTAAGGTCGTTGGTATACTCCACTCCGACAGCTCGGCCATTCCTGATTTTCGTTGTATGTATCAGTGGGGTTTGCCCTAGAAGGAGCAACATTTGACTCACTCTACCAGAACACGGACGACAGCTTTCTCCGCGAGTACATGGAGATTCGCATTTCCCTCCTGGTTGTAAATGAAGTGATGAGCCACGTCCGAGCGCCTCCCACTCTCGCCGTCAATCCACCTGCAATGCTTCAAGATTGAGCAAAGACAGAATGGAAGTTTTTAACATCACCCACTTTTGCCACCTCTGAGACAAATACGCTGGTAAGTAGTCTCTTTTGGGTCAGGAAAGAGTTTCAGCTTACGCTATAAGTATTACAGGTTGTGAGATCATTGCTATCATCCGTTATCTTGCGTCCAGGGTCATATTTCGCGGCCACATCGAGCGCTTGAATGCCGACGTCCGTGAAACAACCTCCGTAGGATACCTTGAGTGGCCCCGAGTACCCGTGCGTTGGCTCTTTGTCTTTGATTTGATAGGTCTCCGTCTGGAAATATTCATGGAGTTTAGCTCGGATAGTGTCATGAGTCACTTGGTCACCTTCTGCAGCAGAGGAATCAGTTCTTTGGAGCCCCAGCCCTCGTTCTTGTAGATCGTTTCCCAGTCATCATAGTCAGAGGCTTATGATTGACAGGTTGAGTTATGCGCTACAAGTTATCATGATCACACATGATAGACAGACCTGATGCTCTAGTGTACATCATGACTGCAAGCACGCTAGTGAGTGAAGGGGGCCCATCCTTCTAACAAGACGAATTAACCCACAGTTAACATTCGAACCTCCCCCGACGCATCTCCCGCTGTTAACCACAAGTGCCCTGCCTCCAAGGTACGAAGTAGGCTCAGCCAGGTTGAACGACATCGAGGGACTTCCAGGTTCCACGTTCAGGAGACAACGAGATGGTTGAACGTAGTTGGGATTCCCTTTCGTATGCGGGCCTGCCTCCAGGATGAGGATCCTGAGAGAAGGGTCTGCTGCCGCTAGACGTCCTGCAACCACACACGCTGTCGTACCCCCTTTGGCAGAATAGTCAGCTGGTGCCTTCGATCAGCAACATCACGAAACGGACCTCCAGCAAATATTATATCGTATTCCTTCGCTGTATCCGCCATGTCTGAAGAGGTGACTTGGTGATTGAACAAATCAACCACTGGAAGATAGGCAACAGTAATATTTATACCACGGACAACTTCAACGAAGATCGCGAGGTACTGGCTTGGTGGAAAACGGGTCTATTTTTACGGGTGCGAGCACACATGACCGGAAGATGTGATGCGTGCACATTGCGATGTAGCTGGTGGACGCTTCGTCCAGATAACGAGAGAGGTGAATGATGGTGCTGATACGAGCAGTCACGAGTCAGGACGTTCTGCTTACGGGTATTTAATCATTGGAAGATGATACGGCACGTCTCTAGAGCACAATACGCACCTCCCCTCCCCGACAGCTTGTGGTATTCCGTTCCTTGTGAGCCACGAGATCGCAAAGGGTAGAGAATATCATTACCCAACGTAAATCCCAAGCTGAACAGGATCTTCCAGGTCCACAAAGACATCAATCATGGCGACTTCCTGAAACCCGCCATAACCTGACGTGGTCAAGGTGGATAATCTTCGGTGCCTTGAAGATACAGCAAAGCAAACGGCAAAACCGGATATGAATCGTTTCTTTGGCTATTCCAGCGCGTCAAGATCTTGCAGGGTTCTGCAGAAAGGCTCTAACCTCAGGCCTGAGCGGTCGCGACTAGACAGAAGGAACGATTGTCTTCCTTCTGAATGGTCTGGCTAGGGGAGACTTGGTCGCGACGAACATATCTTGTTCAATGCAAACAAGTATATGCAAGTCTCAATTTAACGATAGATGTGACTTGGGGCAGAAGCATTGAAATCCCGTAGGAGGGTACTTGAGTATGGTTTATTCGAACCAGGCCGAGGGTGCCAGCTTCTTGATAGGTGTGAATTCAAATACCAAAGACTACCGTGACGCAAAACGTTGGTTCTGCTCGGTGTGCCTCATATTGTCATAACCTCCTCAGGCTGGCTGGGAGGCCGAGGCTTGGGTTTCGTTTTTCAACCCTGGACCAAAGCAAGATAGTCGTGGCTTCTCTACTATAGGTCATGCCTGCAGCTGGGAAATGATGGTCACCATCGTTCTACTCTCTTATCTACCCAGCTGAGCTGTGCAGCAGTCAATGTGGCCTATGTATATAGGGGAAGCCAGAGAGCACGGGCCATCGACGTCCACTCTCGCTTACTCGCATGCAGTCGCCGCGCGGCTGATAGAACGCTGCTAAACCCCCACCGTCAACAACTCTCCGAACTTGAATGCACCCCACGACCTGCACGCAACCATGACCACTGAACGTGAGCCACCCCACAACCAGCATCATCCAGACGACCGACAGCGGCCGCCCGTCCGCTCGATGCAAAAGTGCTATTGCACGTGTGGCCAGAGGGTGAAACGTAGGGTGTGATACTACTTAAGTGAGAGAAGATATCGATGGATAGGCTAATGAGCTATCGATCTAGCTTAACACAAGAGCGCAATAGAGCAGCTACAACAGAGGTTTGACCCAAGGCACGGGCGCCAGCCTACTTTACACCGGCGCAGGCAGCTGATGACTCACAGCACTTGCGGGGGAGCGAGGGGAAGGAGGGAAAGGTGTGGAAGACTGATTGAGCCTCGGGCGTTCTTATACCTCACCGCGTCGTTCACGTCGACGTCATCAGCGAAGACCACTCGAAAGGCGGGACAAGTCACCAGCCTGCAAACTATCGCTATGCGGTGTTGATCCCACTCGATATTCATGGCAAAGTGTGCAAGAGAATCGATAAAGGATGTGCATAAAATACAATTGAAAGTCCAATGCGTGAATGCCAAGCGCAAAATTCATCTGTGTTTTCATGTTACTGCCCGACACTATGCCATATTAAATATCAACATCGCTCGCTATAGCACGACAGAGTGCACACTGTTACGCGGAATTGGGGTATTGTTGCATCATGTCGTTCAATTTTTCTCGGGAAATTCGAGGCTCGAAGTTGATGGTGCATGGTTGGACATTGGGCATGATGCCCATCATGAACGCCATATCATTTACCGGTTTTGATGTGTCGAGCGAGAGGCGGAAGGACCAGAGGATGAGCAGCGTGTTGATAAAGACCGATCTGTATAGAAGGTGTATGATTAGTTTAACATAGTTTCACAAAGCACAGAGGCGAAACGTGACTCGCCTAGTGGCAACGTGCTGTCCAGGGCAAATCCTAGGTAGTTGGTGTGATAAGCCCCGCAGATTTAGTGTTGATTGCGATTATCGCTTACCGTCGGCCAAATCCAAAGTAAGGAAACTTGAGGTCATCACGCAACTTCCCATCAGAGCCTAGCCATCGTGTGAGGTCGAATTTTTCTGGGTCAGGAAAGACTTCGGTATCGCGAGAGATGGCCCTTTTGGGGACAGATTGATTGGGTCACATTCTTAAGCAGCTTCTGTTGTTACTCACCAGTGATTTCCGTAGACAGTAGTTCCGGCAGGTATGCAATAATCACCCTACCCAAGGACATCAGGATACGAGACACAAAGCTGTAGGACTGTACAAACCCAGATTATATCCTGAGTAGCACGATGGGGCAAACCTTTGAGAGGTGTCAGATGGTAAATTACGTTGGAAATTTGGCGCTTACCCATGGGTGCGAGAGGTCTCCATCGCATGGACTCCAGCATGAACGCACGCGTCACGGGAAGTGATTCATAATCATCGAAAGTGGGCACTGAGAGCCCCTGCTGAGTTAATAGAGTACGAAGTAAGATGAACTACACTCACCTCGCCGGTTCCCTACAACTTCTTCAAGCTCAGCATGAACCATGGCCTGAGCGTCTGGATGACGCCCAGCAGCCATGATTGCGATACATATCGAAAGCGCGGTCTGGAAAAGAGGCGTGAGCGATTTACCCAGTGGTGAACTGATATTTGGGTGGTTTACGGTGTCAGATCCTGCAGCAAAGAAACCTCCGGCAAGAAAAGCCATCTCAGTCTCGTCGAGACCGAAGTCATTGGTGCGCTCTAAGAGAAATTTGCCAAAGGAAGGGCTTGCATCCTCACTATTCTGTTAAGGCATAGAGAAGTGAGTTTGAAGACTACGAGGGGGAAAATAAGAAGAAACCATTTCGCGTTTAACACCATCGAGTTGGCGACGATATAAATTAATGTCGGTCACAAGACCCCTCCTCAACTCCTGTCCATACCAAGGCAGGTACTTTAAAAATGGGAAGATGTCGACGAGGTATGCACCTGGACGCAGGGCGACCCTAAACCTGTCCAAAGACTCGCGTACTTCCTGGATGTCGGGGTCCGTGGCATGGGTGGGCGTGTTCTTCCCGTAGGCAACTTGGAGGACCACTGAAGCAGCATAGCTATGTGCCCCAGGTAAGGGCTAATGGGGCTAGTCTGAGGAAACAACGACATACGATCGTACGTGATCCTGATATCGGCCCGGTGACTCAATGAGACCAAGGATTGTATCTTTTGCATGGAGCATCTGCAGAGGCTCGTAGGTTTGTGCGGCTTTTGGCTGTAAATGAGAGTGGAGAGCTCTGCATTGCCGTGAGAGCAAGCACCCGGATCTCTGTACAATATGTCATACCTGCGCATTTTCCTGAACCTTTCGCCGGAAGGCGTAAGGAGGATCCTTAAGCCACCACCAAGTAGTTCACCGGCAGCAACAAAGCGTGGTCTGTCGACCAGGGAACCACCTTGCTTTTCCATTATATCCATGGCTGCCTGAATGCAAATCAGCTCGTGCTGTAAATCCCAAGCAGGATTACTTGCCTGGTGGCGCCCGATAACGACGTATTTGGTCGTCCCTGTCCGGAGGGTGATGAGAGGCCCATGCTCATCAATCCAAGACGCGATCTTGAGAAAAGGACTGCGCAGACGGACATCAATCGCTTTGAAACATGCCACACATATGTTGTGACTTACTCCTTCCAAGGAACATCATGCCCCAGCAACTTCGTTGTAGGAGGACTTGGAGGCAACGGAAGAGATTTCTTGGACGAAAACGCGGTTCGGATGATAAACCATGTGGCGACGACCGCGATACCGCCTGGGACGATCAACGTAGTTGACACGCTGTCAAGCTGCAACATGATTCCTCGCTGATACGGATGGTAGCGGGGTAGGAAGAGAGGGTATAAGAAAGCTATTAGGATCGTCGCAGGTATTATATACCTGCTTACATTCAATGATTCTGCGAAGAATCCGCACTCCAACGTGATAATGATTTGGTGATTTTCTCCATTACTAGGAGCTGCCTGTATACAAGTTCCCACTATACCGAGTGCGGAACATTGTCTACCGGTTGAGTGTGATGTTCATTCCCGATTCCCCGCACGTCTGCCTCGGGGCCAGACTCTTCCGGGACGTGATCATGAATGACTGCAGAAAAGGGCCGATGTGACATACTCTGAACGTAAAGCGCTTGGGCGTGGTTTGAACGACCAAAACGGAGCGATGCGCTTCCGCTTCCTCGAGCACATTAAAATTAAGAGCAGTAAGCAACCCTCTTTATCATGCCACCGTCCACCTTCGTATGTCAGCCGAGAGCTTCACCAGCCTGTGCTTGCGATTCCCTGTGGCAGAATATGTTTCCCGTGTGCTTGCCTGATACCTAGTCGGGCAGCTCTTCGAAAGTTGCCACCGGTAACTCCGGGATAACAGGGAATGGAGCAGCCGGTAGGCTGCTCACCTACAGGTAAAAACTCGCGATCGAGGACAGCGGCTCAGCACCGACAGACTGCCCGACGTTAAGCAGGGTCGAGGGACCTCAGGTTAAGTAGATTTATCTGACGAAATTTACATGCTGTGTTGTAAATTCCTGTAAATGGGGTTCCTCGCCGCTGAGAGTGTCGACAAAGAGCGACAGGAGCCGTTCATTTGGCGAAATGCGTCCACGTGACCCTCGGTATCTAATCGGCAACCAAATGGATTCCAGATTATTGACCCAACTGCTTGCTTGAGCTTTGTGACAAGTACTACTTACACTGAGCACAGAATAATTGTGCTAAGGGCCATTGCATAAGGAGCCAGCATTTCTTGTTTATCTCGATTTCCTCACTCCTGTCTCTCTGCTTTCCGGCCAGAGGATCCGTGGTGTGCTTCAGTACCACCTACTTGGCTGAACTATCAAATTGACCAGCAGGGCCACCTGCTGGAATGTACCACTTTGCGACCCAGACTTGTCAATAGGTATGGTTCTATAATCACACTTCTGCTGCTTGCTCAATGGAGACGCAGGATATCATTGTCACTCCCAGACGCGCCATTTCTTGTATAATAATGACGGGCGTTAACTCGTCGCGACTGCCATTCAGCACCGGAACGGCTTCCATCCGTAGGAAGCCTGCAACTACCTACCAATCCCCTGCAGCCCATATTTCCGCTTTGCACCTCGAGAAACCCTTCACTTCCTCCTCGCGCGTGACCTCATCACCGCATGGGTCATCCCCAGCACCCAAATCAACCCTGGGCCAACCACCGGTGCCCTCCTCAAAGCCTGAGCTCCCCCAGAGGTTAACCTTTTCGCACAAACCACATCATCATCGTATACCTCCCCTCTTGCCACTTTATCATCCTCTTGGTGAACTGGCTCTATCACTCCCCGATTTGGATCCCACCGTGTTCGGCTTGCCCGCTCCGGTGGCTATATTTGACGATCCCACGCGCCGCTCTTCCAACCGCACCCGCCGTCCGGCAGCTAAAGTTCGCGATGCAGACGCTGCCACACCTCCTCAGCCTCCATTCGTCGACGTCACGCCTACTCCAGACGCTGAGCCCAAAGACAAGCCGAGTCCTCGCAAAAGACGTCCCGCTGGCGGTGGCGGTGGCGGTGGAAGCAAGAGAAAGCGGAAGGAAGTGGATGACGGAGACGCTTCATACCCTGCTAAACGATCTCGAAATCCGAGATCTTCAGGGGTGGCTTCAGCCACTGCTGCAGCCCGCACCCCGAGTGCGGAAGAAGTCTCGCCTCCTGCGTCCGTCGGGCATACAGGTGCTTCACCTGCTGGCGAAGGTGTGCAAGGTGATCCTGCGGAAGAAAAGAGACCTGAGCGCCGAACAACGCGTTCGCGTGGAGCCATTGCGCGAAGGGACTCTACCGCTAGCGAGGCTACTGTGACATCGGTCTCCGTCTCCATTGCTGCAACGAACGCTTTCGCTGCTCAGAGCGTTAGCAATGGGGATGGTATGAATGTAGAGGGGCCCACGCCGAACGAATCGTCGACCGAGGCTACCTCTGCTCCAGAAATTAACTCAGGAGGAACAGACTCCGAGACTCCCGTCCCCCAGGAACCCTAGCAGTGCGAGCCGTGCATCTTTCCCCGTCTTCCAAGTTTCTATCGTATCATAGCATGTATCAGCCGATGACCAACACCACCACTCTCCTTCACCACATTAACACACCAACGATGCTCCGCCCCACACGATCCTTGGCTCACTTTATGTACCCAATCCTTGTCACTCATTTCTTTCTCTTGCTGTAAATCAGGATGATCTACCAGGACGAGCGTTAATGGATCGTCACTTTATCCGGGCGTTGCTGGGTGTGACCCTTTTCAGAACAATTTCAAAGCTCAAAGATTCAAGAGGTCGGTAAACTGTACAGCCCTTGCACTCACCGCACAAATCGCAGGGGACCTCTCGCTGATCGTTTGGCGCCAAGAAGGCTGCCACGCGCACGAGGCAAATAGCCATGGCAACCAGTGCATCACAGAATCACATAAAACCACAGATCCAGTCTAATTGCACAAGGAATGCGTCGCATCGAAGATGCTTATAATCTCTCGGATAGGGAATATATACTTTCCTTCCACATAATATGAGAAGGTATGCTCCTTGTCGCCTTCTAACATCTTTTTGTGCACTTCTAATCGGGTTTCGAAGCGCCAGGTGAAGACAGGTCAGCAGTGTCTTGGATAAAAAAAAATTCAGCCGACGCGCCCGACTTGAAGGTCTGGAGCGTTGATGTTGAGCGCACCGAAGGAAATCAAAATAGTCAGACTCACAAATGAAGCGGCATCGCAGCGTTCCTGAAAACTTGTATGCGTTCACCAGAATCACCTTGATGCCGCGCCCACGGAACACGAAGCACCTGGAAAGCGTTCAGAAGTACTCTGTACAAACTGGAGCTAGAAACGAGGGTGGCCCCGCCAGTTTCTATTATTACCTATATCAGCGGGGAGTACTCCAGCCACTATCACGCTCATTTCACCATTCGAACGCATCCTAAAACCCGACTACCTCACCCGGCCGAAAAATTCAGCTGGTTCTCTCTTTCCATGTCAAGTATTGTCGGTACCCACGAAAGGGTTTCTGGAACGGAGGTCCCAGACGCGGAAAGCGCGCGTCTCGTTTTCGCGAAAATCCAGTGCTTTGGTACTTTGGGCTGCGTCACCTGGTCGTGGAGTGCATGTGAAAAGAATACGCATGCGTCATTGATAGCTTAAGTAGATGGGGAGTGAAAGGAGAATTAGCGGAGGCGTTGCCTCGAGCTAGGGCGCGACATGGTGTCATTCTTTGGTCCCTCCCAAGCCCAGCGACACAAAACAGGCAGTCGAGTCGGCAGCAATGGACGGAGTGGAGAAGGTAAGTATGGTACCATGGTAGAAGATCAAAATAATTCGATGCGCCCATCGCAGGCTCTGCGCCAAATGTCTCTATGAGTACTGCCGGAGCTGGAATATCAAAAGTGGGTCGCATGATCGTCTTTTCGCCCTTTATATCTGAATGGTGCCTTCTGTTTCTTTCATGTGATGCTGAACGGGCGCCTTTGAAGCAGACTTTGATGAAATAACTCCAGGCGCCCTGTTTTGATTGGGCCGACCACCGGTGTTCTAGATATCACGAGGGTTTAAAGGAATCACAAGCTTCGCGTTCATCATCTCGGAGAGGACGGTGAAGTTGAAAGCCACCTTCCAAACAGACATTGCTACCGTGTCGTGGCATCATCTTACCCCACTGAAAATACTGTAGATTTAAAAAGGCACAAGTTCCATCAGATCATTGCACCATGGGCTGACCACCCGAGTTTAAATTGTCTCCAAGTGATTGGGAACGGATACTTATACCTTGATTAGCGTTGTGAAATTTAGGGTCCATGCTCACTCGCGAAGGTCGATTGGAAGGTAATAATATCAAGCTGGAAGCACCACGCAAACCCTGCCAACACTATCCAGAAGCCAGAGTGATGCCACCCACGCGTTACTCAGCTCTCTCGAAGCCTGGTCTTTCTTGATCAAATGGGTGATACAGCACATGCATCAATGTGGGAAGGCCGTCATATCACGCGGGGGTAACACTCATGAGGCGCGAATGGCCGTCCTAGAACTTCTGGGGTCGAAACGCACACCAGCTTGATTTAGACTGTAATGCATGAGATAATTTTTCTTGTCTCTACCTACCTTGGATATGCAACCAGAGGGAACTGTGTTTTTCTTTGGAGGGTTAGTTTAAATTGCACCGACCACGAGGCGCACAAGCACGCATGTGCAAGTACTACCTGAGAAGAAAAGAAGGCGTCCAAGTAAGTGGTTAAGTAGCTAATTTTGGCCAACACCCAATATTAATTGGCCCTTCTGAGTCGATCCACGATCGGCGTTCGGCGTCCCCAGACTCTTCTCACATACCAACCTCAATCATGGACGAGAAGGTGCACAAACCACCCCTTTCTCCAGAAGCCAGGGCCTGTTTCGTTTTGTCGTGGAGTCTATCCCGGGTGCTGTGGTTTTGAGCAAATCATCGTCATGAGGCAGCTCTCTTATGCGGCGCTGACGCTGACCTCCAGACTTTGAGTCTGGATGGCGGGGAAACTCATCAATAAATTTGCCCATATGAGCACAAAGCAGTACAAAATGTCAACAGCAACCAATGGGACGAGACACATTTGATTGACGCCCATGGAACGTATATCGCACTTGTTCGGTTGAAGGTCAGCGAACCAAAAAATGCGAGTGGAGTGTCACCTTGTGACTTGACAAAAGTTCCGGCTTTGGTTGCTCACCACCGCTAAGTAGCGGCTAAACGAGGCAACCACTTGCTCAAACACCTTCGCACCATATGCACCGGCCTCAATCATGATGTATTTCTGGGCCTGCAAGGCTCCTTCCAGAATGCCCAGATCCGCGTAATTTTCAGGACCGACAGAACGGAACAACACTGGATCTGTCAATCATGTAAGGTTGTGTGTCATGCAGACCCGGACAGAATTTCTGTCTCCCGCTTGTTCCCCGCAGGATCAATCCATTTGCGCTTTGCTTGCGACCTTCATCGAGCTCGTGTGAGTCCTCCTCTGCCAATTGACGGCTCCTTGCAAGATGGAGGAAGTCGTACCTGCTAGGCGAAGCAGTGGGATATACAACGAAAACTTTTCCTCTAGTGTGCATAGTATCGGTCATCGATCCAACGCGTCGCTCAGAGGTGCGCACTTATCTAATTTTGTGGAGTTTGGTATCTTCCGAAGAGTGTTTACTTATCTTCCTGTTCTCTAGGACATGCCGCTAGCCCGGCTGGTGCTCCCTTAGACGACCATAATGCCAATCCTTTCGCTGACCCTGTCGCCGATCCATTCGTTAGGACAACCCCTGCAGGAGTTCCTGTCGGTTCTGCTGCTGCAGAGGGCATTTCTGGCGAACAAGCACCTGCCCAGGATGATGCAGCTGCACCGGCCACCGCCGCTGCCGCTGCACCCAAACCACCTTTGTACAAGAGACGGTGGTTCATCATTACTTCAATCATAGGCGCCTGTCTAGGCATCGCCTTGCTATTTATCATACTATTTCCTGTAGTCAAGGCTATCATCCAAGATGTTGTCAACAAGACGCAGCTCGACATCACAACAGCGGCCATCACGAACCCTTCGAACAGCTCGTAAGTGTTGTGAATAAGTTTGTGCACTCATATCTCATCGTGTTATGCAGTTTTACGTTGACCATGCAAGGCATTGTAAGTACTCTGCAGAAGTGCTCCTATGCGGCGTCATATATAATGCTCTCATCAGGTTTCACATACTGGCATTTTTTCTGCTTCGATTGCTTTCACCCAGCCTGTCAATGTGAGCTGGATAGATGGCACGACAAAGGTTCCAATCGGGTTCATGGTGCTGCACACGCTCTACGCCAAAAACAAACGCGCCACAATCAACGATACGACTATTTTCAACATCACCGACCAGGAAGCCTTTGGCCGCTTTACTAGTGCTATGATCACTTCTCAAAACTTCACATGGCAGCTCGAGAGCTACAGTCTGAGCGTCCAGGCAGAGAAGTTCCCGACAGCTCATGGCATTTCGTTTAACAAGATGGTCACGATCAATGGTGTGTGCTACGCGTGGTACTCATTGCGTTGTCGAGTTCGAACTGACCTCACGTAGGCATCAACAACTTCGCTGGACAGGTCTTGTTGCAGGACTTGCAACTGCCCAGCGACAACCCTGCTGGCGGCATCAACTTCGTCGCAGTTACGCAGTTGACGAACCCAAGGTAACTTAAGTTGAAAGCAGCGTCAAACTCAAACTGATGAATATTGCTAGCCCATTTGCCCTGGACCTCGGAACCGTTGTTTTCGACCTCTCATACCAAGGAGTCTATATGGGTACTGGAACGGGAGCGAATACCCACCTGGTAGGCATTTCACTCTGCAGAGCAATAGAGACTGATATATCTCACCGTTAGGCGCCCGGTAACAATAGCATATCACTCACTGGTGTCCTTGTTCGCCAGACAACACCCTCCAGTCTTGCTGCTGTTTCTCAGTTGTTCACCAACTACATCAACTTCGAGAGCTCACCTGTTATCGCAGCCGGAAAGTCGACCCTTCAGTCTGATGGGACGGTAATATCGTGGCTCAGCCAGGGACTGCAAAGCCTCCAGCTTGACGTTCCGTTCAAATCTACGACGCCGATCAACCCAATTAGGACAATTGAAATAGGCACGTTAGCATTGGACTTCACACCGGAAACCGCATGGACCCCGCGAACAGACAGCAATTCGGTACATGCCTCTATGGGTAAGAAGCAATGGTCCCGATGGAAGTGCCGTCATTGATTGTGACGATGTGATGCATAGAGCTACCTTTCGGATTTGGGGTGTCGATCTCTGAGATCCAAAACCAGTTCAACATCGTCAAGAATGGGTCTAATGTCGCTGGTCTTGCTACGGTATTGTGGCTGATTATGCAA
This sequence comes from Hydnomerulius pinastri MD-312, assembly GCA_000827185.1. Taxonomy (NCBI): domain Eukaryota; kingdom Fungi; phylum Basidiomycota; class Agaricomycetes; order Boletales; genus Leucogyrophana; species Leucogyrophana pinastri. Next base: position 1,232,774 of record KN839839.1, read on the forward strand.
GATGTTTGTATATAACTCACTGACCAACAATAGCCGCTCGGTGCTTCTACCTCCTCGATCAGTGTTTTAGGACCTACCGACACCCAAGGTCAAATCGACATCACGATTTCGGACGGTACTCTCAATACAACGGACGAAGAGCATGGAAGCTTCTCTGCATTCAGTAAATTGATATTACATGCTCCTCGCAGCCAGGTGCTCACCTAGTCTCCTATGTTTTTAGACGCGGAGCTCACAGACTCTGAGATTACCGAGTTCTTGATGGTAGGAAACTCGCGTGCTGTCGCAAACACGAGTATAGGTCAAATTACGCTTGATCCGATCAAAGTCAATGTTTCTACTAGCCTGAACGGCCTGCGTGGGCTCAAAGGGTATACTACTATCGGGAGCGTCGACGTTTTGGGCGGTACCCAGCAGGCTCTGAACTTGGGAATTGATGGTTGGTCATCGTGGATGCACGCCATGAACTGTGCTTACTTTCTTGTGCCATAGTGTCCATCTTCAATCCTTCTAGCCTTCAGTTGGCTACTGGCGACCTGAGTAAGCCCTCTTGCGAGAGATCCTGCAACCAGAAGGTCTGATAGATTTTTCCAGCCCTCCAGCTCCAGAAGGGTGGTGCTGTTCTAGGCACAGCCTTGATGCCAAACCTTACTCTGTATACAGGGAATAATTCGCTCAGCTCGACGTCCGATTTTCAGGTAATACATACTTGACACTCTACTTTCAGGCATTAACACCTTCCACTTAGCCGAACAACAGCCCACAGGGTATGGAGACGCTCAACGACTTCGTTGGTGGCACCGGTAGGCACTTTCCCGAGTGTTTTAAGATTGTATATGAATATTCTCCAGATGTCGAGCTTGCTATCGTTGGATATAGTGGTAGCACGCAAGTTCCATCCCTTCTTCAAGCATTCGAGACCCTCGATATCACGGCTACCTTGCCCGGTCTGAAATCAAGCCTTCTCTCAAGTGGCGCGTTGGAGAGTGAGTCCTACCGACGTGTGGTAATCAGTGCGGCTCTGAACGGTTTGTAGTCCTTCCAACGACATTCCACGAAAACAATATCAGCCACGTCACTGTGAACCTTGTCAATCCGTTTACAGCCAGCTTCGATATCACCAAGATCACCTCCACTGTCACATCCCACGGACTTAATCTTGGATCAATCGAGACGGCCACAAGCTTCTCCTCCGCTGGAAAATCGACGACCACATCACCACCCCTTGATTTGAACATGAACTTTGACCCTGCTACGTTGTTCACACTGACTCGTGTGTTAGCTGTACAAGCTGGCCTCGATCCTGCACCTTTGGACGGAGTCGTCCAACTGGGCGGATATTCGTATGTCACGGCTACTAATGCGGACTCGTCGCCCGTCAATCGTAGAGGCAATATCTACACGTATGGCTCTGTAAAATCCCGAGTTGACGCTCTGACTGACACCGCAAATAGGGGCTTCAACCTCCCTTCTTTCGTGGACAGTGCTTTCAAGCAGCTGCGTTCTGACGTGCAGTTGTCAACTGAACTTACGATCGGTAGTGCAAGCTGAACTATCCTCACGAGGCGCCCCCTGATCTTCTCGTTCTTTCAGGCGAATATGCGACGACCTTGAACTATACTCAGCTCAGCGTTCCGATCGCCACTGATAGCAGCTTGAATCTAATTTTGCCTGTATTGGCCCAACCCATTGTGCAGAAGATTGTTGGAGGCACCGTGCTTGGGTATGCCGCTCAGTTCTTTATCAACTGTTTTCAAGCTCACGCTTTCGTAGCGTCGACACCGTCGTGATCACAGACCCACAGCAGACATCCTTCGGTGAGTCGAGCTATCCCCGACTTACTCTGACGTGGCTGAGCTCGCTGTTCAGGAACCCAGTTGAAAGGGAGCATCACCAATGCTGGACCATGTACGCATATGACTCCTCTGGTGCTGCGATTCTGCTAAAACTGATCTAGTCGACGCGACGATCTCTTTCGGCAACGGTTTGACCGTCTCTTGGAATGGTCAACCACTCGGCGTCATGAAATTGAGCGACGTCAACGTTGTCGGTGACGTTGGTGCCACACTAGACGCCCAAACTACGTTCGAGGTGGCAGATGTGGATCATCTTACGAGTTTCACCAAGGTTCGCTTGCATCGTGCCTTCCATTTGATGGAAGCTAAGGTTCTCAAAGGTTCTGTTGAATGAGGAGTCTTTCCAATGGGACATCAGCGGGGAGAACCTGACTGGTAAGTCCCGGCCCGCTCCTATCATGGCCATGGCCTCGCTCACAAACCCAAACAGTCAGCGCGCTCGGTAAGTGCCGGCTAGGACATGTGTGAACATGAATGAATTCGTTCCGAAGGTATTGAGGTTTCGGGGATCTCCCTTCCGTCAAAGTCTGTCACACTCAAGGGGTTCAATGGCTTGAAGAATGGTGTTAAGATCAACTCGTTTGACCTGCCAGCCAATGATCCTGCGGGTGGCATTCAGCTGACCATCCAGTCTGAAGTGACCAACGTAGGTTGCCAGTTTCTGTCATCGCGAACCGCGGTTGACGTGCAACGAAGCCTTCCCAAGTTGGCATTGAACTCAGCTCAATCGCATTCAACACCTTCGCCAACGGTGTCGAGATCGCTCCGGTGTCGTCTTCCTCGTCTGTCACACTTGCTCCTCAATCTACTTCGCCTCTCGCGCTAGCTGGTCGTCTCATCCCTCAGAACTCCTCGGAGGGCCTGGCTGTCGTGTCAGCTATCTTCAACAACTTCATACATGGGCTGGATAGCGACGTTACGGTTCAAGGAGCTGGTGCTGGCCCGAGCGACGTAAGCTTAATCTCAAGTTTGTCGCCTACAATTACTAAAAACTACTCAAAGGTCACTTGGCTCAATGAGGGAATGCAGACGCTCCAGATTGCTACCACCTTGCCTAACCAGGGAAAACAAAATATCATCAAGTCGATCACTCTGGAGCAAATGGAGCTTCTGTTCACAGAAGACACCGCATATAACCCGATGTCAAGTTCCAACGCGACAACTGCGGCTTTCAACCTACCGTTCAACTTCCCCGTCGATATCACCTCCTTGTCACAGAACATCACCGTTGGTTTCAACGGACAGTCATTCGCGGAGCTGGTCATACCAAATGCACCAAGTACAACCGACGTGCAGTCTCGCATCATTTACTTGACGTTCTCGAACGTACCTTTTGCTGTCTATGGCGATCAACACTCGGTCTTCGACAGCTTTGTGGCTGCTACCACACTCGGAAACATGCAGACTCTTGCCCTATCTGGCGCTGCCAATGCCGCCGCTTCCACCGCTGTCGGGGTTTTGTCTCTGTCAGATATCAACTTCTCCGTTGACTCCTCCATTGCTGGTCTCCAAGGCCTCACTGCCAAACCAGCTACTGTTGCCAACCTTGATGTCAACCATGGATATACCGACTATCTTCTGATCAAGGTTGACACTGCGCTCTATAACCCAAGGTGAGCGATTTGAGCCTGTGTGATACAACAAACTGAACATATATGTATCAACAGCAACTTGACGATTGGTAGGATGAATCGATAAAAATGTAGCAGAGCCAAATCCTCACGCTGATTCCAGGTACCGGAGACGTCTCTTTCACGCTTCAATTCCAGTGAGTTCCCGTTAGCGTGATCGCTTGCGTTGTTGTAACTGACTGCTGAACACAGAGATGAGACCATTGGCTCTGCTGATTTGGTAAGTTTGTGCCTCTTAGAGTTACAGTAGATCTATCTAACAATTTCCAGAGCAACATGATCATCCAGCCGGGTGCGATCTCCTATCCGACCGGTAAGCAACTGTGATCCAAGGCTTGGTATCAGAACTAATTCTAACTATTTCTCCAAGACGTGCACTATTCGCCGCAAGGGAGCTCCGAAACAGCCGCAGGGCAGGCGATGTTGGAAAATTACCTTCAAGGAGTAGATTCTAACACTGTCATCATGGGATCCACCAGTTCAACCCCTATCGAGTCTTTGCAATCGGCACTCTCCCAGATTAAACTTTCACCGGTCACTATCCCTGCGCTGCACCAGAATCTCATTGGCAGCGCGTCGCTGGAGTTCCCGACAGACATCGCACAGACTGGGATTGCCTCGACCTCTTTCACTCTTTCGAATCCATTCACTGCAAGCATCAACCTGCTGGAGCTGTCTGCGACGGCGACGTTCCAAAACTTGACTGTTGGCACCATCAGCCACGTTGATCGCTCATCGGACCCCATTCACGCGGACGGCCACAGCAACATCACGTCACCGACACTTCCATTCAGCTTCAATCTGGACCCTATGGTGATCATTCAGCTGATTAGCATTTCGGCGCAAGAACATAATGTGAACCTTGGACCCTTGACGGAGCTCTTCCAACTGATAGTCGACAACCCGAACTTCCACCCTCCAGTATGTCTCGTTTATGGGACGAGAGTATGCAGATCGGTGGCTTACATCTTTTCATGAACAGGTCACCACCTCAGTCGATACCAGCGCTCCCACTTGCGTCAGGTGAGATGACAGTTGGGATAACCAACACATGGCACTGATTATAATCGCAGCGGGAATCAGTTCGATTTTGATGACGCCATCCTCAACGCGATGAAGGGTCTTCAAGTTGACCTCGCGGTTGACTCCTCTGTGAAGTTGGATGATTGTAAGGGCCACTTCACCGTCTCGGAAGCTGCTCGTCTGACGGCACTCTGCAGATGCCACACAACTCTCCTTCCTGCAGAAGGGTGTCACAGCCATTGCAAGTGTGACTCCATTTTTGGCTAGCATGTATTCATCATACTCCTCCATAGACTGACGAGACAGCTCTCTATCTCATCGGAGCAGTCGCTGCCCCCGTTGCACAAGATCTTGTGAACGGTGCCAATTTGGCGTTCACTGAGGCAAATATCACGTATGTCTGTTTCGCCAATGTCACGAATGATGCAGCAACTGATGCTCGGCACAGGAATATCTCCAACGATGGTTTTGATTTGACCTTGCAAGGCTCGCTCACGAACGTTGGGCCTCTCGATGCTTTGATAGAATTCGTTGAACCAGCAACGTACGTGGAAAGTCACTCTACCCGGGATAACAAACTGAAGAGTCACTCAGCGTCACTTGGCAAGGCCATGACATCGCGACTATCTCCCTTCCTCCTAGTAAGCTGATCAATCCCCGGCCCCGAAGCCGCTCCAGCTCAACATATTTTCTTAGTCTGTGCTGCTGCCAACACCGGTGTTCCCAATTATCAGGCACAAGGAAAGCTCGCCATTACCGACCAGGACCAGTAGGTTCGCCCGCTGTACACCAGTTGACGTCGCTGACATTCTCCTCGCAGATTCACATCATTCGCTACATACTTGCTGCATAATCCCAGCTTCGAGTGGACCATTTCCACCACCAAGCTTCGGTTAACTGCTCTGGGCACCATCTTTGACAATGTGTCATTGACGAAGACGATCTCCTTGAAGGCCTTTAACAACTTGCCTGGAGTGACCATCAGCAACTTCCAGCTCCCATCCGACGATCCAGCAGGAGGTATCACCATCAGTACCGACTCGCTCATCCCGTCGCCTGCTCGTGTGTATTCTCGTTGATTTTTTCCATGGAGTTGATTCATTGTTCCACAGAGCTTGGCATTGATATGGGTGCTGTTACCTTCCAAGCATACTTCGAGAACACTCTGGTTGGACGTAAGCTATTTTACCGTTTCTCCGGGTCACCTTTCTGAGAAGACATTTCTAGCATTGATGGCTAGCGACCTCGTGCTGTCCCCGCAGGCGCAGGTCACATCGCACCTCACGGGACGTATGGTTCCACAGAGCGGCGATGGTCTGACTGTGATCGGGAAGCTCTTCTCTGAGTACCTTGCAGCAGACAATATCACGCTGAGTGTCAAGGGAGAATCAGTCCAACCTCAAGGCACCAGCTCACCAGTGACGTGGTTAAGTACCGCCTTCCAGACGCTCACGCTCAGTGTCAACCTACCGGGACAGAAGTACAGTGTGAGTTACGGGAGAACGTCGAGTATTTTCTGAGGAGCTGAATATTTTTCTAGATCATCCAATCCATTGCGCTATCGGACCTCAGTATCACAATGCAGAACCAGGACGAAGCGTTCGCACCTCTGTCGAGCTCAAGCAATACTGTAGCACAGTACAAGAACCCCTTCGGCTTCTCGCTGCAGGTCATCCAGTCCTCTGTGGACATGACCCTTGGCGCCGGAGGAGTTGCCGCCGCCCAAGTAAGTCCACGTATATTCAAATACCACTTTTCGCTAAGGCGTGGATACAGCTCAACCTTCCGACATCCAACACCGTCGGCGGGGTCTCAACTGGAAACCTAGCAGCACTTCCCATCAGCTTCAAAAACATCCCGCTCAAATCGCTCAACGATGGAGCATTTGAGGCTATGTTTGCTGTAGTTACTGACAAGGACTCCGCCGCGCTTGATCTTAGCGGAACAGCTGACGTGACGGCCAAGACGACCATTGGTGATGTGCCCATCTCCGGCATTCCATTTGACGTTACTTCCAGTCTTGAGGGTCGGTCCACCTTCCAAATCTGACAACTCCTTAGCTTACCAGTTCGGATATCAGGCATCAACTCGTTTGGGGGTCAGGCAACCATTAAGAATGTCTCCATTACGGGCAGTGGCGGAAATGGCGGAAATCAATATATCGTCTCGCCGCTAACAACTATCCTGGAGAACCCCTCCAATGTCTCTCTTTCGACAGTGGACATTGCTCTACCGGTGTATTACAACGATGTCATGATTGGTCGTGCAGCGTTCGATGTAAGTCGGGGAATGATAACACTCTTATTTTCACTCACCTTTCGCCTCAGACTTTTAATTTGGTACCTGGAGAGAACTCGATGGCTGGCGAATTCCATTACGAGCCTGCCAATGCCAATGATACGGTCGCAGAAGGGTTCCTGACAAGCTTCGTGCAAGGCGGCGATGTTCTCCCCTTGACTGTTAAAGGGGACGCTTCCAGTTCGCCTTTTGCGTCTCTTGGACCCGCGCTGGAGGGGGTTACCCTTCAGTCTAGCGTTACCGGTAAGTGCTGAAGATGATGTGGCGTGGATAATTGTCCTAAGATTCCGTTATAGGGTTGAATGCACCCCCTATCATCACTCACGTGTACCCTACGATATCACTCGACACCCTGGTGACAAACGAAGTCGAACTCAGCTTTGACGTGGGTGAAATTCCGTTGCGCTGCAGGTTCGGAAACTAACACCGCGAATCGTAGATCTACAACCCCCTTGGTGCTGATCTCGTCATCGAATTCGTTCAAGCTGATGGCCTTGTCAACGGCGAGGTCTACGCCCACTTTGACCAGTCGTTTAGCAACTTCGTCATTCCTCCCGGACAGACCGTGAACAGCGGCCAGTTTGGACATGTGAAGCTTGTGAAGGGCGCACTGGCATCTTTGCCAATCATCCCCCTCGGCTACATGGACATCCAGGCTGTTTCAACTACCAGGTGCGTTGAACTACGTTTGGAGACGACTATGACTGACCTGCTGGAATCATCATAGGATGGGCGTAAACGGATACCAAATACCTTGGCTGCACGTAAACCAGATGCATGTCACAGCATCCTATGATCTTAGCCTCCTCTCGCTGGGAGATCTATCAGCGGCTGCTCAGTCGATGACCGCTTCTCACACTAGTTCTGGTGCCTCGTCGTCTTCGCCATCCATTTCCGCATCCATAACTAGCCAGGGATCATCCTCGGCCAAGTTGGGAGGGCAGACGTCCGCCAAACCCCAGCCCGCTAGCTCAAGCCTAGTGAGTGCCTTCCCCTGATATCATAGCTATGGCATTTCCTGATAATTGTCTTTTACAGGCGGCGTCCCCCACGGCTACCAGCTCTGGAAACGCAACTCATAACTGAGTCGCCATTATGGCGACATGGAAAGGACCTTTCAATTAGTCTTATCAACTCACTTTTTTCTCATGAAACGTTCACGTTTTCGTTCTGTCGTTCTGTCGCTTCTTTATTATTGAATTTTAGCCTTTCTTTTCTGATACGCATTCTCGAAACAAATATCCTTTACCTTGCACCCACATAAATCTGATACCTTGATACCTGCTTTTTGAAGACGCCTAGTTACTGCGAAATGAATGACATGTTCGAATGGGAGAGGTGACATGAACTTACGCAAGTGCTTGAGCGCAACGCTCGACGATTAGGGGAGCGCTCAGTGAGCCTCATACGATTATCCCTGTGCCCACCACGGCGCAGCGGATGCGCTCGCCAGGCGGAACCGCGGAATAAATAACCTGAGAACGTATCGGAGCATGTGATTTACGTTTGGCTAGTGCTGGGAACGCAGCTCAAGAGAGATGTCTGACCTTGCGGGAGCCGTGAGGGGTCACTGTAAGGGGTATTTGGAATAGCACCTGGGAGAGATTCCACGACGAGGTGGATCAAAAAGGAGGTCGCTGAGGTGTCAATTGGGTACCAACGACCATTCCTCATTCCGCTAGTTCGCCAAGTCAGGACAGTGCCCAGTATTGTGATATTCAACGACTGCTTGATTCTGTTCCGTTCGGTGTCCCGTGAACCATACACGTCCCCATCTCGGAGTGAACCGGGTTGGTCTTTGTGGGGCTTAGGTAGAGGCATCACCCAGAAACGAATGAGATTGGGTAGAAAGTTCACTCAAAGCGTCAGTTTCCGAGCTCCAACTTGAAAAGCTGAAAATGTGACCAGTGTAACCAAGGTTTTAGGTCTAAAGTACCGACAAGAAGGTACCGGGGAGAGTTGGGGAAAAAGAGTATTGAGTAGGACAGGTATCGGGAGATTATGGGATGGTACTACGGCAGTGGCTAGCCACTGGTATAAAGCCTGGCATTAATTTGACATCCAGTCTCCATTCCAACCGCCATCTTGTTTTTTCTGTTCGCAACCAGCTTCATCGCAGAGTGAGTGGGTCGTGTCTTTGTGCTTGAGTTTCTCCCCCGCATTCTCGTGGTATGACTCATGTGCAAGCTACTGCCAGGGTCATCTCTCCACTTACCCGAGTCGCGGATCATGTTTCCTACCCGCGCACATAAATACCTACTTACTTCGCCTCATCCAGGTATCCCAATCCTCAGCCCAAATGGTTCTTCCTCACCAGACCCCCTACGTTACCCCACATATCCTCCACAGAAACTATGCCCAGGCTTACGACAATGAGTACAGCAGTAATCGTGAGTCTAAGATCCGATGCTCTATAGTCTGATGTCTCACAACTGTCCTCCCAGTCATCGGTCGTGATCTCGAATACTTCTCGCAGGCCGGCTTTGATATGGACCGTATCCAGCTTAAGCGCAATGCTCCTGTAGCGCAGCTGTACGAAGATGCCATCCGGAATGAGGGTGCTATCATCTCCTCTTCCGGTGCTCTGATCAACTTCTCTGGAAAGAAGACTGGCCGAAGCCCAAAGGACAAGCGTATTGTTTACGAGGAAACCAGCAAGGACGACATCTGGTGGGGATCGGTTAACATCAAGATGGATGAACGTGGGTGTCCTTGCAGTCTCCAAGCTCTCTTCCACTGACTCCGACCCCGCAGACACTTTCGAGATTAACCGCGAACGTGCCATCGATTATCTTAACACACGCGACAATGTCTACGTTTTTGACGGCTATGCTGGGGTAAGGCGCTGTTCGCCAAAATTTAGGCCAGTACTTACATTATGTGTAGTGGGACCCCAAATACCGTATCAAGGTCCGGGTCATCTGCGCCCGTGCCTACCATGCACTATTTATGGTTCGTTACACTTGCGGGGCATCATTCGGTAGGCTGACCTCTGGAGCAGAATAACATGTTAATCCGCCCCACGGAAGAGGAGCTGACTAACTTTGGCGAACCCGACTTCATCATCTATAATGCCGGCCAGTTCCCCGCCAACCGATTTACCAAGGGCATGTCCTCCACGACGTCCGTCGAAATCAACTTCAAGCGCATGGAGATGGTGATCCTCGGCACCGAATATGCTGGCGAAATGAAGAAGGGTGTTTTCTCCGTCATGCATTATCTCCAACCGGTCAAGTTTGGTCAGCTTTCCCTCCACTCGTCCGCAAACGTCGGCATGGAGAAGGGCGACGTTACTCTTTTCTTCGGTCTTAGTGGTACCGGCAAGACCACGCTCTCTGCTGACCCACACCGTTTGCTCATTGGTGACGATGAGCACGTATGGTCAGACACCGGTGTGTTCAACATTGAGGGTGGTTGTTATGCCAAGTGCATCAACCTTTCCCGCGAAAAGGAGCCCGAAATCTACAACGCGATCCGCTTCGGCTCGATCCTGGAGAATGTCGTGTACAATCCTGCGTCGCGTATTCCAGACTACGATGACGTCGGCATCACCGAGAATACACGCTGTGCCTATCCAATCGAGTATATCCCCAATGCGAAGATTCCCTGCATGGTCGACAGGCAGCCCAGCAACATCATCATGTTGACTTGCGACGCGTTCGGTGTCCTTCCACCCGTGAGCAAGCTGACGCCCGACCAGGCAAGCTACCACTTCCTAGCTGGTTACACCTCGTAAGTCTGCTCGAGTCGTGCGTGCGGACTTTGGCTGATTTTTTGTAGGAAAACCCCTGGAACCGAAGACGGTGTTCTCGAGCCGATTCCCACTTTCTCGACCTGCTACAGCGCGCCTTTTATCGTGCTCCACGTACGTCATAGTCTCCTGTTGCCGTCGGTATATCTGACCTGTTCGAACAGCCCGGTCGCTACGCCGAGATGTTGGCTGATCGCATGTCGAAGCACAACGTTTCTTGCTGGCTCATCAACACAGGCTGGACTGGCGGCAAGTTCGGGACTGGCAAGCGCTGCGCTCTGTCCTACACTCGCCGTATCGTCGACGCCGTCCATTCCGGCGAGCTCCTCAACACCGAGTACGAGACGTTTGGTGTCTTCGGACTACAGATACCCACCAAGGTTGAGGGTGTGCCTCGTGAGCTGCTCAACCCCAGCATGGCATGGGCCGACAAGGAGGCGTTCGAGAGGGAAGTCCGTAAACTTGCTGGTATGTTCCAAAAAGCGTTCAGGTTATACGAGGGAGACGTACAAGAGAGTGTAAGATTGGCGGGCCCGAGGATGGATTAGGCACTCCGGCACACTATATGGTGGAGTTAGAGTGGGGAATTTTCTTTCGCAGATCAGACTATAATTTTCTCAATTCCCATTGTATCTCGACAAAACCCGAACTGTAGAGTGATACTCTATCTCTTGACAAATCAATAATAAGCTAGCGAGCTCAATAGTCCACAAAGGCGTTAATGGTGATTGGAGGTTGTAAGAATGCCAAAGGTAGCGGTTGTTGGGAGTCACTGGGCTACACGCAAGGCCCTTTAAAGTTGAACGTTGAGGGTCCAGCGCGACTCGTCGGGGACGGTAAGGATCCTGAACCTACTAATAGGCGCTGGTGTAAGCATACCAACACAGATCGCAGCACGTCATCGCCCATACCAACACCACTGCAATCCTCCTCCTCATTGGGCTCCCTCGACGGGACACTGCTGATTGGACCCCTCCGCGATCTTTATACTTATTTGCCTCAGACCTCCGTATCACTATAAAACACTGACCGTTTACACATGTACATTATTATCTCTTTTACCTTCCAATTGATACGCTCATACACGTTCCGCTTCGTCTGATTCTCGCTCAGTGTTTCCACCCTCTCGGGTGGTTTCCAGCTGGGCAGCTAAACAATGGACTCCACAGCATCCACACAGCCCTGGCACACCCAGTCATGGTCTGCAACCACTACCGTGACAGACCGTGACATGAAGTCTATCTTTGCAGAGGTGCAAATTCCAAATCGATATGTAACTCAGCCAGCATCAATATTAATGGAAGGTCCTTCCCGCCTGGGGTGATTTCTTGTACTCTACACCGCGACAACACAGCAACAAGTCCGACGTGCACTCTATTCAAAGTCTGTTCGTCTCTCGTCTGGCTCGGAACGCTCTGTGGTTGTATTGATCGGGGCGTGCCAGACACAGGTGCGTCAAGCTCAAGTATGTTCCTCTTGGCCTGCGTGCCCTGAAGTCCCAAATGGCATAGCAATCGTGCTGTCGCTCTGCACATTGGGCCTTGCAGGCAGTTTAATCACCCTATCAACGCTTACACGGGCAATCGATCGATATTCGGATCAGTCTTTGCGGACATCGTTCTCTACAACTTTATTAAAATAAAGCCCCGCGCCTTCCTGTGCACTTCATTGAGCGACCTCAACGAAATGACCTCATGAGCGACGACTAGGCTAACACGGGGCTGCATATCGTGAATACGTCGTGCTCAGAAGTAGACCACCGCATCGCCCTGACAATTCTGGACTTGCGCCAGTATCCGTACAGACAGACACGTTGCATACACACGTCGCTTCACGGCCCCGCTTAGCACCCGCAATCCATACCCGTGGATCATCGACTGTGCGACCTCTCCGGATGAATTCGTTACAAAATTGCTGTGAAGTATCAGCAAAAGCCCATTGCCTCGCCCTTGCAACGAGTAGCTCAATCCAAGCCTGTAGGATCACACGTGGAGCGCCAAGGTCCGGAAGCTGGCTTGGTCAACAAGCCTCCAACTCCCTGGCAGTGACAAGCCCCGCCCTTCCGATTCAAGTTATTGCATTCCGTTGCCAACGTCATTCTCTCAACTTCTTCCCTACTGAAACAGCATTACGGAGTCTGCAGTGCCTGCTCGGAGGTACCCCAAGTAGAACCGCACCAACCTCGTAAGGGGCCAGCACCTTGTTCGTAACTTCATCCTCTGATGTTCCATTTCCTCAGCCACCTGCGTCTGAGCCCGCCAACTAAGGAGAGAATATCTCTGCAGTGTACGGTAAGCGAACTGTTGGCCTGGACTTATATGCTTAGTTCATTTGTCACCAATTAGGCCAACAATATGCAGAACGTTTTAAACGTCGTACTCTTCGGAGAGACTGGTGTTGGAAAAAGCTCGGTCGTCAACCTAATGAAGGGCGAGACAGTCGCCGACGTTTCCGCGGATGTCGAAGCGTGCACGACAGAATCCACGCGCTACGATATCACGCTCGACTCGATAGAGTATCGAGTTTGGGACACCATGGGTCTCAAGGAACCGCAAGTTGGCTCTAATTTGAAAGAGCCCCGGTCTAACTCTGAAGATCACCTCGCCGTCACGCAAGCTTATGACCTCATACGCCACCTTAAAAGCTCGGACGGTATCCATCTCCTTGTTTACTGCATCGACGGTCACAAAGACATCCCTGTTTCTTCCACATCACCCATCCGCCGTCACTACAAGTTTATCCGTGAGGGCCTTTGCGGATCAAACGTTCCCCTCGTACTTGTGATAACACACCTCGACTCCGACCAGGAAAGGGAACAGTGGTGGAAACGTAACCAAGAGCATTTCGAAGGCCTTGGTGTGAGGTTCGTCGGGCACGCATGCATCTCTGCTCGACCAGATCTGGGACACGATCAGCGGGCGAAGGCTACGATGGCCGTGCGAGAGCTGCTGGCATGCTGCTCTCGTACACGGAGTGGGTGGTTGAATGCGTCCATACGGACCGTCGAAAAGGCCAAGGAGGTAGTAACTAAGGCCCTTTTGGAGTGGAACACGAGTGTCTCAAAACACTTCTTGACGAGCCAGTGCGGTCTGGACGAGAGCGAAGCAGCAAAGCTGGTGGTACATATCAGGTCAAGTGCTCATGGTAGTACATATCCCTCTGCGAGTCAATCATTGCACGCTGACCATGATATAGCTACACCAATGCTGCACCATGCATAGAAGACACCCAAGCAGCCACCCTCTTATGGACCCAGTTCTAGCGCCTCCCATCTCTATTTACCTTATTATTATTTTCGCATGCAAGCTAGTCCGGCTACACAGTGCTACAAAATCTTGCGAAGTTATCTACTTAACTATTGGTATCACTAGCGCGAATGTAATGTATTGATTGAATGATAGGTCAAGCATCACGCTATTATGCATCCGCGATCTCCTCCACCAAATAAGTCTTGACTGGGCTGTGGTACGCTCTGAGCCCGATTATAAGTCCTGGTAATCACATCGCAGATCTCGCGCTGGGAACGCTCTCTCCGAGGATGTGGGCGTAGAGAAGTCAGGCATGCATGATCATCAAACTCCATACACAGCTCTTTGAGACTCTTCCCATTTCTTACCCACCACGTGTCCATGGATAGCGACATTCGTTCTAGATGAGTGACGGCGACGACCACCGGTGCCGCCATCTGGCGAATTGGTGCACAAAAAGTCTTGTAGGTTTTCACCATCGACTTGTGAGCCCTGCTGCC
>KN839839.1:1249057-1265648 GCA_000827185.1 Hydnomerulius pinastri MD-312
TGAGTGACGGCGACGACCACCGGTGCCGCCATCTGGCGAATTGGTGCACAAAAAGTCTTGTAGGTTTTCACCATCGACTTGTGAGCCCTGCTGCCAGTGACACAGTACACGACGAGATCGATCTCTTTGTTGCGGTGTCTCTCGCGAAGGAAAGATTTGAGTTCCACTTCAGCCCTTTTGGAGGAGCGCCTGAAGAGTGATCTCCCAGGAGAAGGCTCATTGAGACCAGGTGTATCCCATAGCCTATACATCCCATTGCCCAGTGGAACATCATAGTACGAGAATTCGCTTGTGCACGCCGATACATCGGGGGATGTCACCGCACGGTCGGAACCAGCGATCAGATTGATGATGGAGCTTTTGCCCACTCCCGTGTCTCCGATGAATATGATATTGCGAGGGTTTGGTGCTGGCTGTGATGTAGTGAGACTATGACTGGGTATATTTGCTAAACCGAGAACTTACTTGAATTCCGTTCATCGGATCCCCTGAGCTCTAGAACGACTTTACTCCCAGGTCCTCAGTGATGGAGGAGAGATATGACTGAGGTGTGGATGTCTTTGAATTTGACAGGCAGCCTGAGGATACGACGATATGCACTGGGTGACAATACTTCGTCGAATGTAAGCGGGGGGCAGACTATGAGATAGATATCACTGAGTACTGAGAAGCGTCCTCTACGTAGCACGAACGCGCTCACCTTGGAGTATATTGATATCCTGGCGACCAGTTATGACGAAATGACATATGGAGATCGTTTTGCTTGAGGTGTTAGTGCTCATAGGCACTATAAAGGAAAGTCCCGCATCAAGCTGTGTGGGACGCTATCGATGTTCAGGATTACAGCAGTTTGCGAAAGTAATGACACTTGCAAAATTCCAGCGCGAGCATGACCAAAAAGGAAATCAATGGGTATCGCGCTGAAGACAGCAGACCAAGTAACAAACATCGACCGGGACGCATCTGTAGTTGGCGCATATATGCTGTCACTTACACCTCCACATCTCACAATCTTCCCCCAGACTATTCCTGCCATCCGTGAGGCCGAATGGATGAACCTGACGGACGCAAAACTGTCAGCAACAACGCCCTGAACAAGTCTCATCCGTTTTGTGGGGCGCGGCAGGTGTTCCACGTGCCTTGGAGCAAGTTTGGCTTATGATGGATCCCGGTGGGAAGGACCATGAGAGGGCCGAAGAGTTCACTCGGTTCGTTCTGTCCATACCGTCAATTATCGGTCCATGAAACTCCAGATCTGCAACCTGTAGCATTCTATTAGCAGCATGGCGTACAGATCAGTTCTGTCCGTGCGAGCCATTTATCACAGTACCTTGCATTTAGACCGCTGGTAATATGTAGGAGAAAGTGACTGATAGCTCAAGCGCTCAAGAGGGGCCGATTCGTACTACGTGTAGAGTACATCTTCTTTAGCTCGAGTCTAACGATGTTTTCACCTTATTTCCAATAAGCCCTCGCCGCGCCTCGTCCTTTCATTCAAGTCTTCAGTGTATGCATGAAAACAAGTACAGTGTCTATCATCTGGGGATCAGTTTGTTTCACAGAAGCTCCTCCGCATCGTTTTCTGAGGGTCGCAGAGGGGCACTTCCTTTTCCGTCAGGCTTGCTCTAAAGTTTCACGAGTGTCATTACTTTCGCACACTGCTGTAATAGCACCGGTGTTTTGCCCATCTCGTCTACAAGGTGTCTATTACTTTCTTCCCAACGACTACTGGTAGTGAGAGCCTCGGAGAGCATGTCTGTATCCAGCAATAGCACAACTCCCGCAAGCCCTGCCGACAAATATATGCTGGTAACCTCGGGGTTTATCTTGTCATGAAGGATGGGGTAAACAAGCCGTTGGTGGAACACCCAGGTAAGGGCACTTTATGCTGGCAGGTGGTTTCATGAATGCAGAGGCAGACCCCGCGATCAGTAATCTAAATTATAAATCAGCCCAGAGCTGAGAATTCTTTCTGGAAGGAAGGAGCCTAGTGACATGCATATCGATGAGTGTTGGATCTACCAAGGGAACCTTGGAGTACAAAGGGTGCTCAGATAATCTCGTTCTGTTTTGCAACCGAGTGGAGGTCAGATTGTATTAAGTACGTCTTCAATAGATATATATGGTTGAGTGTCACGATGGGATTCCATCCGACTCGCTCATCGTCTGCGCGCTTGGACCAGAGACGCTAGATGTAATATGACATCCCAAGCTCGTACTTTCTGCCTACCTCGCCTGCCGACAAAAGGCTCGCTCAGCACCGGATCATTGTCGTTGTCCCCGCGGATGAGAGAATTCCTGAATATCAGTTCGCGAACGGCTGTCTGCGAGTATTCACGACGTGTGCGTAAGGCTATAGCATCGCAAGGGTCGTCCCCAACGGTCGTGATGCAAGCATGGTCAGTGAAATTCATGCCGTATTTCGAAAGGTTCTCGGCGTTCTTCAGCCACCAATTGCCCATATCCCCAGAAGCGTTCTCGAGCGCGGTCACAACAATGACCATGGGGATGCCGCTGGGGAATATAAGGGAGTGTATCGTACGATAGTGGCGAACCAGAGCTTGTGTAGCCCTGGAGGCACGAACACAGTAAACCAAGAGGGATAGGTCGTTGCTCTTGAGGAGCTTGTGGAGGAACCGTTTTAAGTCCCTCCCTGCGACTGTGGTCCGATTGAAACCGAAGGAACCTCCATCGAGACCAGCTGTATCCCATATCTTGAACTTCTTCTCCTTTATGATGACGTCATACTGTTCGGTACGGACAGTGCATGCGTTGGCATCACAGGAGGTTTTTGCTGCATCTGACCCAACAATGAGGTTGACCAGAGAGCTTTTGCCAACACCACTTTCGCCAAAGACAACAACGTTACGGACGACTTCAGCCTGGCCAAATGAAAACATGGGCTACAGAAACATAGATACTGTGGGCGTTTCACGAACCGTCATTGTCGGTACCGGCTGTAGCCCGACAAGCACGCCAGGAAGTGAGATAGGTATTTTTGGAGTTTCCCCAGTAGAGTAGTTGACAGTATCTAAAGGATGCAGAGGTAAACATCTAGTTTTATGATCGTAGTCGCTTCAAGGATAGGGCTTACGTGGTAGGGTACGAATGCACTACAGGGGCTCTTCGGGAGCGGACGTAGTATACGAAATGTGGAAACCGCTTTGGTGGGGCAGCTGGGAGACCGGACGCAGGTCAGACTAAGACGCTTTCAGGCCAGCAGAACTGACCGCCCAAGGCAAGTAGGAAGACTTTTACTTGGAAGCTAGAGAGCGAGCACAGCGTGAACAACTCGTGTGGTATAGCTGTTTCAAGACATGAGGAGCTGACAGCTGCAGGCAGGCTCAGCGGCCCCCATTGGGCGTTAGTGGCCACAAGTTACTCTTTTGAATTATCTGAGCAATGCTATCGTACGCCGCAGCATCTGATACGGCCTGCCTTTGACACTCTCCACGAGGCCGTTGTCGCCGCGTTGACGAGATGCTAGTGGGGCTGGAAACAATTAATCTGGATTCCACGCCATGAACCGCATCAAGCTTCAAGTCCCACGATGTTTGGGCGCCAAAAAGGATCCTAGGGCATGCAAGGCTTCCAGCTTCTGATTCGAACTTTACTTCATTTGAAACCTCCGGCGTCAGCCTAACTGAACATGTTCTGTGGTGATTGCACTTCGAACCATAGTCGACGTCGTGCGCAAGAGTCATCACCTCCCAGACGTGGTACCTGTAAGTTGTGTCTTCAAATTAACTTTCAAGAATACTTGTAAGTACATGGCTCGCTGGCAGTACCCCTCCAGGCTTCATCGATAAGTGAGGTATGAAATACACGTTCCAACCATGAGGCAATTCAGTGTTCGTGGTCGCGTAGCGCCGAACCTTGAGCTCTCCTCCTCATCCCTTCCATCGACGAAACCCTTGTGACCCGACTTCCTCCCTTGGGCTTTTATTCACCTTCCACCAATTCGTCATTCTCGAAGCAGTCGGGATAATATCATCAGACCTCGTGCTTGAAACTGCTATCCTTCCTAGAAACCCCAAAAACGTTCCCCCGTCGTCCAGCTGGTCTGGCCATCTTTGCCAGCTCATAGTAAGCATTCTCAGCGACTCGCAATGGATTTTTAGCTCACATGACTGAAGATGTCGAAGCCTCATCAGCAGCCTGCATCGGCCTCTTCGGCCACCCCTTCGGCCACCTCTCCGCCCAATGCTGCACCTGCGTCCGCACCCGGCCCTCAGACCGATGGTACACCTGCCTCTGCACCCGATGCTACACCCGATGCTACACCTGCCTCTGCACCCAACTCTAAGCCCAATGCTCCACCTGCCTCCGCGGCTAACTCTAAGCCCGATGCTCCACCTATCTCTGCACCCGCCTCTAAGCCCGATGCTCCACCTGTCTCTGCGCCCGCCTTTAAGCCCAATGCTGCACCTGCCTCTGCGCCCGCCTCTCAGACCGATGCTGCACCTGCCCTTACACCCGCCTTTCAGTCCGATGTTCCACTTGCCTCTGCACCTGCCTCTCTGCCCGATACTACACTCCCCTCTTCGTCAGATGAGGCTCCACCTGCCTCAGCACCACACTCTCGCGCTGCTTCACCCAAGACGTTCAATATCATACTTTTTGGCGAAACAGGTGTTGGAAAGAGCTCCGTGATCAACCTCATCGCCGGTAGAACTCTTGCAAAAGTCTCCTCGGACGTTGACGGCTGTACTATGGCTTCAACCCCGTACGACTTCACTCTTGAGTCGCTCTCATTCCGTATATACGACACCGTCGGGCTCGAAGAACCGCAGATGGGGGTCAACGGTTACCTCGCAGCCATCGAAAAAGCGTTCACACTCATTCGCTCTCTGGGTGATGCCGGTGGCGTTCACCTCTTGCTATTTTGCCTGCGGGGAGGTAGAATAACGGCTACCGTGCAGAGCAACTACAGGCTGTTCTACGAGTTCCTTTGTGACAAGCAGGTGCCCATAGCACTTGTTTTCACTGGCCTCGAGCGCGAACGGAACATGGAAGACTGGTGGGTCAGGAACGCGAGTAATATCAAGAAGTACGGCATTGATAGCATCGGCCATGCATGCATCACTGCGGTGAAGGACGATCCTTCCGGTCAAGAGGACAAATACACAGAGTCTGAAAATAAGATTCGCGCCCTCCTCACACAGCACGCTGTGAATAGCAAAGCCTTCCAGATGGAAGGTGAAGGCTGGCTCACCATGTTCTTGAGAAGATTTCAAGGGTTGATGTTGAAGAAGAGCAAGCCGAAACCAAAGGAAACAGTGAAAACTTTGGTGAAGCGTTGTGGAATGGACCCAGTGGCAGCGAAAAGAGTGGCGGAGCTCATCAGACAGGGCGAGCCAGGCGAAAAGGCTCCCGCACATTAGTGACGTCGCTTTTACTGCAGATCCCTCCAAACTGTCGAAGTGGTTGCAGTTTTGGTATTACTTTTGCCTACCTACCGATAGTTCTCGGACCCGAAGGGTACAGGTCTGCATATATCAGTGTTAGTGGAGCTCCGGAGAAGTGCTGTAAGCTATAACGATTTCTTACCTGACTCTTTGGTCTGTCTCGGGGAGACTAGGCGTTATTGCAGGTCGTTGCGTATTATGTACAAAACACACGTTCCGTCCACTGCGGAAGTGACCCTCGGAGCACTATATCTTACATTACTTACTCAAAGCTCATAAGACATGTAAAAGATGTCCCCTGTCGAAATAGTGGTTCAGTCTGAGGGTGCTGCTAGACTACATGTGTTCGTATATTTAAGTATCTGCATCGCTGTACTCTCGGATACGCCGGGCGAGCTCTACAGCAATGTTTCTATTTAATTTACACCTCTTCACCAGCACGTTCACGACGTCCTTCTCAGTCATCGACGCCTCGGACTGCCCGCTTGACGTCCAACCTTCGACCATCATCCGCATGTTCCGAACCAATCTGACGAACCAGTTTCGTCTCTCCATCGAGAATGCGGCGCCAACAATGCTATTCTCGATCATGGCCTTCACCTTCACCCGCGATTCCTCGTATCTCTGGGCATATATGTTTTCCAGTCCTTGTGTCGCGGTGACACAAGCGTGACCATGGGATCGGATGCCGAAACTCCTCAGCTCGGCTTCGTTTCTGACCCACCAGTCGTCCATCATTACTTCCCCTTCCAGATGAGTGATGACGAGGACGATAGGAACCTGCTTTCTGCATAGGAACTCGTGAAATAGGCGATAGTTGCTCTGCGCGGTAGTCGTGAGTCGTCCTCCCCGCAAGCAGAACACCAACAAGTGAATCCCGCCGGCGTCGCTGAGGGTGCGGACAAGCTTGTAGGCTTTTTCGATGGCACTTAGAAACGATTTCTGAGCCAACTGAGGTTCATTGAGACCCACAGTGTCGTATAGGTGATAGACGATCGGGCCGATGGGAAGGGAGTATCGGGTTGTTTCAAGGGTACATGCGGCAACGTTGGGAGAGGTTGGGGCAATTGTTGAACCGAATAGAAGATTGACCACTGAGCTTTTTCCGACTCCTGTTTCTCCAAAGATCACGATGTTGCGCTCCTGTTGGAGACTCATAGCGGAATCCGATGACACCGAGTCCATGAAACTGGCATAAAGTCAATACTGAAGAAAGGTCACGAACAGTATCGACCTACATTGGGACGTTTAAGGTAAGATGTATTGAGGGACGGTGGACAGGCAGTAGAATATCCCAAGCAAAGAAGTCTGCAAAGTAGTACGGATAGTTTGCCTAAGCTCCGAGCCAGAACGTGATCCAGTAATGGTTAGATGATCGAGCAAGGTTCCTTGATTGACTTATACCAGATGACGCAGTGTGATGCCGGGCGCTGGTTTACTTTCCCATCAACCCGTGGTTTCTGGAAACCCTGTACTCACTAGGCAAGGGGCAGAACCGATGTGAAGAATGGGGGCTCAATCAACAGGAGTTCACTCACCACCGTCTGGGTGTGATACCATAGCCAATCGAGTGATGGGTTCCTGCAGGCAAAGATCGGATCTTCGGCAACATGCGGTGAAGACGCTTTCATGACTGGGAAGGTGATCGCACTCTGACAAAAAAGGAGACTTCCGCTTTCCTGCGATGATAGCTCGGCACAAAGTGACAACGAAAGCATACCAGCCATACGTCCCCGATGTGATCTTTCATATGGAGCCTCGAGGCTACAATGAGGCTCGATCCCTTATCGATATCACGATAAAATCCATCGTGAATATCCGAATAGGGTGGTGGGAGGGATCAGAACGTCTGAGTAATTATGAGGTCAAACCATGAAAGACATGTGGCCCTCACACGGAGTACCTGAGCTTACCTAGTAAACCATCCACTGTCACCACCACAAGGTCAGAATTTCTCAGTACATTCCGCGCTCCCAGTCCAAAATTTAGAGTCAGCATTTAGATACATTTCTGCAAGCATCTGTTGACTCAGAAAGTCTGTTAAATTCCGTGTGGCAATCACCGTTCGTTGTCGGAGAAGAGGAAGACGGAGTGAAATTTGCAAGTTGAAAGTCGCGAAGTACGTACAATGAGCACGGGCACGACTGTACCTAATCAAAGCAGATATGGGCGAAGGACCAACTGCGCCGCGCCGGGTGCAAAATGATACTCAAAGCATATCCAAGCTGCAAAGTCCGCCGCATATGGACGCTAAGGTGACTGGGGAAGAGCAGAACTCAAAGGAAACCATAGTCAGCACCTGTTTTGCATGCGTCTGTGTCGCAAAGGAACTCACATCTACCCTGGGTTCACCTTGTAGGGAGCAGCTCGTAACGTGATCATATTCGGCGAAAGCGGCGTCGGGAAGAGCTCACTTATCAACATGATCACGGGCCAAAACCACGCAGCAACATCTCCCGACGCCCTTGGCTGCACTTTTCGTCATACCAAATATCCTGCGGTCATTGACGGAGAAACGTACCAGCTGTGGGACACCGCAGGACTTGATGAAGCCACCATGGGAAAGGTTCCAGCACCCATAGCAGAGGAAAACCTGAAGAAATTTCTCCGACAGCTAGTCAAAGCGGAAGGCATACAGCTCCTTATATATTGCGTCCGTGGCTCGCGGGCCACCCGAGCTCTCCTGCGAAATTACCGAATATTCTACACGGCGATCTGCAGACGTAAAGCACCGGTGGTGGTTGTGGTGACAGGGTTGGAGAACTACAAGGGGAGCATGGATATGTGGTGGACAGCTAACGAAAAAGAACTCAAGAAACATCGTATGCGCTTCCAGGATCATGCATGTGTCACGACACTCGCTGTGACGGAGTCCATGCACCCGGTGCTCCGACAGCGCTGCAAAGAGTCGTACAGCGTCGTCTGCAACCTCATCCGCAAGAACTGCCAAGCAGTTCAGTGGAGGACTGACGGGGAGACTTGGCTGAAGAGAGCGTTCGCTGACGTTCGCCCTTTGATGAACGCCAAGAAGGACGGGGAAAGGACCGCGATGCCCAACATCTTCGTGTACGACAACACATCGCAGGCGAACAGCATAACGCGAATTGCGGGAAGTATCACAGGGAAATGGAGGAGTTTGGTCCTCGAAATTGAAGAGGTGGCCTATAATTTCCACAACGTGGTCTACGAAAATCAAGACCCCGGTCACGAGAACCTTGACATCCACGCCGACCTCTTGATCTTCTACACCGATAACGAAGAAAGTGCCTCGAATCTAAAAAAGAAGTTGGATAGTTTTAATGAGCACTACGGCAAGCACATGTGCCCTCTGATCCTCGTAGTTCGGGACCTGCTCAGCCATCAAGGGGCAAAACAATGGTGGGATAAAGCGCAACAGGAGACGTCGTCGTCGGGCCTGGGAGGAGGAATGCACATCATCCCGACGTACTTTCCGGCAAGCAGCGGTGGAGGGGAAGCGGAGAAACGACTCCAGGAGCTCATTGCAGAATGGTGCTTTGACCGTGTCATTGGCGCCAAGCAGCAGACATCAGCGACAGGCGGTTTCAAGTTTTTTGCTTGGAGGGGACAGAATGCGCAGACGTCGAAGGACAGCGAAGGTGAAGAAGATGGCAGCGGTGAGAATTAAATGTAGTACGGCGACTGTTGAACATAGCCTTCTTTCGATTCGATTGACATACAGTACACGTCGCTGCGACTTGGTGGGGTCCACAGACTCGCAACGAATCAGCGAAGTGGCTGCTTGACAGTGCTTGTGGTAAGGTGACACTGACAAGTCTGACTTTCAGACTTAGGATTTGGCAACGTTTACAGCAAGTACACTTCCCATCCCAGTGGGTCCCGCAGTACCGTAACCGGGAAATCGGCATGTCGTTCGATAGCCCTAGCCTTCTCTCGTTAGTCTACCTCACCAGGTATATTAAGCCGAGGGGCATGACGGAAGCATTCTCTTACCCTCTCTTCATCTTAGCTGCAAACTTGAAGTTGAACATCGTGCCTCAGGATATTGGAAGTGATGTTGCAGTCTGACAGCGCGCTGACCCATATCATCGTCCCAGTCTGCGTAGCAGTTGGCGCCACATGGCTGATCACCAGTTCCATGTCCTCGTCGAAGAAATTAGTACTCCCACTCCCTCCAAGCCCTCCAGCAACGAAGTTACTTGGGCATATTTTACCTCACAAGGAGTAAATTGCAACATTCATCGTTTTCATTCCCACCAAATTAATATGATACCCTCCGTGCAGTCCATTCCTCAAGGTTGCGCCTTGGATTGATGAGTACGGGCCTCTCATCTCACTCAGGATAGGGTTGACCAAATACGTTATCATCGGACGCCACGAGGAAAGTGCCTCTGCACCGTATTCATGAGCTGTAACTGAAGTTTATTCAGGCAGCTATGGAGATAATGGAAAAACAAGGTGGTGCGCTGGTCGATAGGCCACGGTTTATTGCCGCTGGTGAATTACTAACCGGTGGCTTGGCCATCATCCTCGCTGGTCCTGGCGAGAGGCTCAAGAGGATGCGTAGGTATGCCACTTTGTATGAAGGCCGGTATCCTTGACCTCATGGCGAAGCAGAGCTCTTCACTCTCATCTGCAGCCAAAAGCTGCACAAACATACGAGCCAATGCAAATGCTCCATGCGAAGGACACAATCCTAGGTCTGCTGGAGACACCTGACCACTATCAGGGCCACGTCCGAACGTATGTATTTATCTTTTCTCTGAGTGATTGCTATAGTTCGCCAGTGATTCACCTTAGGTGTGCAGGTATGCTGCTTCTGTTGTCATCAAACTTACGTATGGGAAGAGCGCACCAACCCATGCAACGGACCCCGATGTCCTGCAGGTTCGCAAATCTCTAGACAGGTTTCGGGCTGTCTTCAGGCCTGGCGCTTACCTTGTCGACATATTCCCATTCCTCAAGTATTTGCCCTGGTACGGACGGGACTTGAGGAACGGCCATGCTGACGATCTCAGCCTATACCGTCGTCAGCTTGATAACGTCAGACGTGATATGGTTCGGTTTCCACAGTCTCCAGGAGCGTCTATGTCTAACAGCCATACAGATGAGTGGAGATGCTGGTCCTTCGTTTGGAAAATACCTCATTGAGAACGAGGCGGATGGAGGTCTTACTGAGCCTGAGATGGTATTCTTAGCCGGAAGTTTCTTCGGCGCAGGCTCGGATACGGTGAGGATGATGATCTAGCACCGTGAATCGCTCACTGAATCTGGCCAGACGGCGCTTTCAATATGCAACGTAATGCTGGCTGCTGCGCGTCATCCTGAGGCGCAGGCTATGGTGCACGCCGAACTTGATGAAGTGGTCGGAAGCCTGCGAGGTGTGTATGGTTGACTTCACTGCGGATTCGGCATGAAGCCTAACAGAAAGCGCTCTCAGCACCAACCTTTGATGACGATGAGTCGCTTCCTATACTTCGGGCCTTTATATTGGAATCCATGCGATGGAGACCTCTCGCACCCATGGGTGAGGTATCTTCATTTCCCATCGCATTATGCCGCCTGACACATCGACTCGGAAGGCGTGCCTCATCGCGCGACCGAAGACATCATCTGGGTTGGCGCAGTTCCATAGAATCATGATCTTGTTCTAACCTCCGTAAGCAGGATGGCTATTGCATTCCCGCCGGGACCACCGTCTTCGGAAACCATTGGCGAGTACGCAAAATGCGGCATGGATGTCGGCCACTGATAAAGTTCACAACAAACAGGGCGATCTCCCGCGACCCCGAGGTCTTCCCCGACCCAGAAAAGTTTGACCTTACGCGCTGGCTGACCTCTGATGGGAAGTTGAGGGGTGATCTCAAGTTTCCCTACTTTGGTTTTGGAAGGCGGTAAGCATTAGTCATGATCAATACAAGGTCTTCTCCATTGACCACGGTAACTACTCAGAATATGTCCTGGGCAACACGTTGCCAACAGGCGAGCCCCTTTTCTCCCTATGCAATCACGAAGACACTAATTAACTATGGGCTTCATTTGTTCGGCTCGACTGACTTGGAGTAGGTCCATCTTTATCAATGCCCTCCTCATTCTCTGGTCCTTCCGCATCTCGATTGACACATCAAAGCCCATTGACGATATGGGATTCATGATGGGTGTCATGCCCGATATTCAGCCATGCATCATGGGTTTTGAGCCCAGGATTGACAAGGGCGAGTTGAAGGCCATGATGCGCCAATACCCTGACGCTGCCTGATTGATTGTCATGCAGTCGCTCACGGTGGTATCGCAGGTTCATTCTCGTCATCGCTGTATGTTTGTAGCACTCACGCAATTTAGTCTTAGAACTTTCATTTATACTGTACTAAAACTCTTCCAGTGGTTGATTCCTTTGGCGCCCAACACAGACCAGCGCCGTTTCCCGATGTCATCACCACTCTTCGCCGTATGGGTGGTAAGTGGTCGTTGATGCCGCGTCGACTGCGCCTGTACCTAATTCCCTTAACCCTCACCAAATGGCCGTGATGTACATCCGAGTCGTCCATACGCGTAAGTGCATAGCTAGTCAGGACTTAAGTACTTCCTGTTTGGATGGCGCTATTGCGTGGGCGGCTCACATCAATGGAAGTGCTGTAGAGATACGGGGTTAGGCTCGACCCAATTTGAGTGCGACACAACCCGGCCTTAGCTTCGATAAAAAGATCGCCTTTTTCGAGCCCATGCCATTTTTACTACATAGTACTATCCTAGATCCTAGTGTTTTGAATCCTCTCTACCAGTGCTTCTGCCGCTTCTCTATCTATGCCACACCGAGTCGTCAGCTGCTTCACCATTCTCTTCCGTCCAGGTCGACTGTTTTGTGGTACGAAATTTCGAAGACTTGCCGCTAACCTAACAAACCAAGTATGTTTCTCGTTGGTGTATGGCTTCCCAAATCCTTGGCTACATGTCTTCAGGAGCTCGAGAATGGTCTCCCTGGACTCCATGTACTTGACCTCGTACATGTTTTCTAGGCCAGGTGTCGCAGTGATGCAGGCGTGACCGACA
This sequence comes from Hydnomerulius pinastri MD-312, assembly GCA_000827185.1. Lineage (NCBI taxonomy): Eukaryota > Fungi > Basidiomycota > Agaricomycetes > Boletales > Leucogyrophana > Leucogyrophana pinastri. The sequence goes on from KN839839.1 coordinate 1,261,495, forward strand.
GCATTGATGCCATTTTCCTCGATCCTGGTGCAATTCCGCTGCCACCAGTCTTCCATGTTGAGCTCTCGCTCGAGGTTGGTAATGACAAGGGCAATGGGGACTCGGCCGTGACATAGAAATTCGCTGAAAAGTCGATAGTTATTCTGGAGAGTAGCAGGGAGCCTTCCACCGCGGATGCAGAACATCAGCAGATCAACCCCCCCAGCGGATCGTAGCGAGTGTATCAACGCGTACGCCTTCTCGATCGCGGTGAGGTAATCCGTAACACCGAGCTGGGGCTCGTCGAGCCCCACGGTATCGTATAAGCGGAGGTCGCAGAAATCGAGCCGGATCGTATATTCCTCTGATCGCAGGGTGCAGCGGTCCACATCAGGAGATACCTCTGCAACTTTTTTCCCGGCGATCAAGTTCACAACGGAGCTTTTCCCCACACCTGTCTCCCCAAAGATGACGATGTTCACCATGTGTCTTCGGAGTTGATCAGGCTGTTGTCGCTTGGATGCTAACGAACACCTACTGTTGTGACGGTTTGATATGTCGTTGCAGCGACGAGTCTGGGGGCAGTGATCGGGGAGTGATTGGTCAAACTCTAGATCCTTGGCCCGAGTAGGTTTGCATGCGGAAGTCAAGCAGTGCAGCGGTAGCCACGAGGCGGCGTCTAAGTGTGTCACTGCCTCATCTACTTTTGAACTCCAGTATCGACTCATGACGAGAATCGATTGAGCCAAAACGCAATTTCCGTCCCTTCGCTTCTATGCGCACAGAAGCAGCTTGTTTATCAGTGCCTACCGGTACCACGTCAAGTGTCCTCTTGGGTTCCGGAAAGTAGAGATACATGCTGAAGTAATTTCTGCTCATTACATAACGCCAGACTGTGTCCATTTCGTAGTCATTGTGCGCGCGAATCCTCAGGCTGGGCAGCAGATATATTAACATTAATGTTCAACTAGAAAAGACCCCTTTGAAAAAGCCTCGAAATACCCCAAACCTCGATAATAATCCTGAATGTCACATCCAAATCCCGTTTCTATGATTGACTGCGTCTAGCAAAAAGGGTCCAGGGTTTACTATACCTGTACACTTTCTGAGATTTTGTTGACTTTTCTTCAAATGTCATGAGGCATTTGCTCTCGATGAGCTCATTTAACGCTTCTTCCGCCCTTTCCAGTGACTCACTGGAGCAACCCGGTCCAGGAAAGAAGGTCGGATGCGCAATGATGTTTCCGCCGTGCGGAAAGGAAAGATTTTTCCAAAGTGCTGCCGCGGCCGCTTGGTTATCTAAACCCTTGAAGACGACGATAAGAGGACATGTCTCTCCTCCATAGGAAGCGTAAAAACACTCGAGAGAGCTCCAAATCGAGTGGCGATCCCAGTCTGCTGCAGCGTAGAAGAGGAGAAGGTCGAAGCGCCGTTTTCTCTCGTGGAGCTGCTGATCTTTGCCTGGTGTAGGTTGTTCGTGGGTGTGGATATATTTATATTCTCGCCCTTTAATAGAACCCGTGCACTTCTCCCAAGATGGGTTGATGCCTGGGGCGAGGCGCGCGCGGGGGTCCTGCTCCGTGGTGTCGCAGATCATGATTACAGGCGCCACTCGCTTCTCTCCAGTCCAGAGAGAGCTCATCAGGGCACGAACGTCGGACAGGGACGCGGTGATTAGAGAGTCCTCGTTCGCCCTCCAGGATGCGATTTCAAATCTTTTCAGAATGAGCTCGCGAAGGATGGACTGGGAATACCCCCGACGATTTTGAATTGCGGGGTGGTCACTTGGTATTGTGGTGACGCATGCGTGGGCGTCAAATTGCATACCATGCTTCCTCAGGTCCTTCTCATGTTCAGCCCACCACAAGTCCATCTCTCCCTCGTAGTTCTCTAGGCCGGTAACCACCAAAGCTACTGGCACTTTCTTGCGGCAGATTGCCGCATAGAAGATATTGTAGTTTCGCAGTAAAGCTTTCCTAACTCTACTGCCGCGGACGCAGTAGACCAGTAAGTCGATGCCGTCCGATCGAGTTACTTGGCGGAGGAACGCCTTCAAGCCCTCTTCGGCCTGAGCGGCAGGTACAGTGCCTTCAGTACCTTCGTCTAGACCAGCAGTGTCCCAAAGGTTGACCTTGACACCATTGATGACAACCTCATGGCATTGGTGACGAAACGTGCACCCGACCGCGTCATTTGAAGTTTTAGTGACAATGCGTCCAACAATCATGTTGATGACTGAGGATTTTCCGACACCGCTTTCCCCGAACACGACGACATTTCGAGCTCGAGAATACAGGCGCTTCTTTACTTCCTGATCAGTAAAGCGAAATTCTGCCAGCGCCCGCAATGCTCACCTCAGAAGGCTGTCTTGACGGTGAAAACGGCAAAGACCAAGACGACCGCTCAAAGGCACTGTAAGTTGACCCACTGAGCATGGGCACAGAATGACGAGGAATGTTTAGTGGGAGGGGACGCCGAGAGACAGTAGGCGGTACGTCAACTGAGGCCAAGCAAACGCCTGGACCAAGGGACGCGCGCCTGCCTCGGGTGTCGTCCAAGAACACTAAGGACCTGTCACGGAGTAAAGCTGTTGGCAACGCCCCCTCCTGCAAAAAGCGTCAACGACAGATCAATGGAGCCGCGAATGAGCTACCTCTGAGGCGCGTAGTTCGAGCACGAGCTCCCCATCCTTAAACTCCCGTCAGATCAAGGCAGTTGCAACCTGCGCTGCGTTCGGCTCACCTCTGGATCGTGAGCTGAGGCAACGACCACCCCTCTGAGCAGTTCAGCAGCCTGGAGACGCTGTTCGTTGGCGGCGGTATCCATGTCGAAGCTTCGAAGCCTCTGTCTTTGAAACACGGACCTCCCGTGGCAAGTTGAACGGCGAGGCGACCATCGCTGACTCCGGTCAAACTAGGGTTGCCTCAGTGTGTACCCTCATTCCATGCATGAGTGCTGTGAGATTGCACCGCGGCCTAGCCAGCTCCTATCGGGGCTATGATCTTTGGAGCTTTGGGCAATGTGACTTGACAATTTAGTTCCATACCAAAGTCAGGCAGCCAATCAGCCCCCTTCTTCAAACCTAGGTGGGCATCTTCTTTTCAAAGGTGCGTTGGCGGCGTGCTGATGGAGTCCCTGAGGCTGTCCCTTTTGGCGGCCATGCCACTCGTTGGCAATTTGAACTCGGCCTTCTAATCGGTGTCCCCCGTGGGAAAATGGGTAGGAAGACCACATTAATATTGGCCCAAGGCATCCAACCATTCCACAGCCCACTACCCCGGATGGTGACAATTATGGCTCTTCGTAATGGCGGACATGCACCTCGCGATCGGGCGTATCCTCCAAATGATACCCAAACTGAGTGACCGTGGGGGACTGGTCAGCCGTCACCCGAGATATCGCGTGTATGCCACGAGCCAACTGATTCAGACGCGCAAGGCCGGCAATTAGGACCACAACGACAGCGAGCTTTGGTCCTCATGCTTCAAGAGCCGAGTCACGTCACTTCTGCAAGTCTTAGTGGTATTCAAATTCGTCCCTCGAGCGCCCCTTTGTTCCTGCTACTTTTTCTCGCCTACAGTTGCTCACCCTTACACTCCAGAATCTTGAGTGAGATCGTCTGAATACGTGCGTTCAGAGGTTTTTTTTTGGGTGGCTTTCGTTCGGTCGCTCATCCACACAACAGCACCCTATGACTTCACGCAAAGCTACTCAGCCTTCTCAGAATGTCGTTATCTTTGGAGAAACAGGAGCAGGCAAAAGCTCTCTCGTCAACCTCATTGTTGGCAATAAAGTGGCTGCAACTTCGTACGGTACCGATGGCTGCACTCTTGAATCCACACTGTACGAGACCACCGTCGGAGGCTATCATTTTCGCATCCACGACACTGTCGGCTTGAATGAACCCCACCTTGGCGCTGAGAATTATCTTGCCGCGATAGAGAAGGCACACCACCTGGTCACTACCCTGAACAGCACTGGCGGCGTTAACCTGCTCCTGTTCTGCATTCGGGGAGGCAGAATCACAGCGACTACTCAGCATAACTATCGGCTGTTTTACGAATTTCTCTGCTGTCGCTTGGTTCCCGTCGCCCTCGTCATCACGAATCTGGAGTCCGAGACGCCGATGGACGATTGGTGGGAACGGAATTCGCAGGAGTTCACCAGATATGGCA
>KN839839.1:1267069-1285574 GCA_000827185.1 Hydnomerulius pinastri MD-312
CCCGTCGCCCTTGTTATCACTCACCTCGAACACGTGGAGGACATGGAGACTTGGTGGACGTGCAACGAGGCTGACTTCCTCACTTACGGGATACATACCATCGGTCATGCTTGCATCACTGCGAAGCCCGTCTTTACTTCTCGGTACCAGGACTCCAGGCAAAGGGTCCACGACCTACTCCTCACCCATGGCTTTGGAGAAGGCTTCACCATGGAGGAGGTCTCATGGGTGTCCGAGTTTTTCCGCAGACTGCTGGAACTGTTTAAAATCCAGCCGCCTATCGACTCTTATAAGTTCAGGTCGCGAAAGCTTCGAGAGTACGGATTCGGGGAGGTGGAGATAGACGTCTTACTTCGGAAAATCAGAGCGCTTGATGCTGATGTGGCTTCACTCAAAGCGATTGCTCATGGACCTTTTTCAAGTTTCGCTATATTCCGTCGCCAGACTCGATAATTTATCCATGCATATACGACTATTCATGTTTACGATGTTGTATTGATAGTTATTATAGTAATAGTGAAAAGGAGTCATCGTCTCCAATGCTAGTAACATATGTTTATGTAAGATCTATGATATCTTCGTCGACGTAGACGTCAAGGTTGCCCTCTTGTGACGAAGGACACAGAGGATAACCAATTCCTGGGCTCGACGACAAATAGGCCCGGGAACGTCTCGGGGCTCGGTGGGTAGGTTTAGATACAGAAAGTAGGGGAAATGTGTGTTCATCGTCGGAGCCACTGAGCTCGACGACATTGGGGTCAAAGATAGGAGGTGAAGGAATGCGGGAAGGGCCTCCAGAACTGTGCTGGGGGGAATTATCACATTGTGCGGGTGTGCGCTGTGTTTTCCGTCTCTTCGATGGCCTGTTAATGGCACTGTCTTTGTCCCGTTTAGTACTGTGTGTGCTTCTGTTAAGACGCTTTCTGGAACATCTCTCTCGGTGCGGGGAGGGTGAATTGTCGAAACCCATCACCTCGTTGAAAAGGCGCTCGAACGGATCAGAAGCCGAGATAGGATCTTCGTCATCCTCGTCTTCACTGGCTACCGCGAGGTCATCCGCTTCAATCAAGGTGGGATCGTCCGAGTTCGCCATCACAAAGAGGAATCCATTTCGGTCAGCAGGGCTGATGGAAGGAAGTCGCGATGACCCCGCAGTGCAACGGTCATTCGCAGCCGTTCCGGGGATTGCTTTGGGTGGGTCGGGAATCGAAGGATGAGCGCGAGGCACCCTGACATGCGGGACCACCAGAGGAACGGGAAGCTCCGAATCGCTTGCTTCTGTGTCCCACTCCGGTTGAGCTTGTGCTCTTCTCTTCCCCTTTCCGCACTGTTTCCTCTGCGCCTTTGCCTCAAGACTGGTATCAAATTCGGCGACAAGGTCTGGATGTGCCTGCTTCATCATGCTCGCGGGTACCCAAATGCGAAGGCCGCTATCGGGATCCGGGGGAGGCCCTTTCGGAGTTTTCTTCGTCTGTAAAAGGTCCCCGAAGTCTGCTCCAAAAGGCTCTGCTGGGGCATGCATGGGGGGTTCCGGACGCGTTCCTCTGATCCCTGACGTTGCAAGCTGAACAAGTATAGATGGACGTATCTCGATGCGATACTCCAACAAGCCGTCGGTAGAGACGTGCGTTCGGCTGCCGATGATCTTCGCAATGAGGGTGAGGCCACCATGTTGACCGCTTGCAGCAAATGCCTCCCGGCGACGGTCCGCACCACTAGTGCCGAGATATTTCTTCACCAGTGGTGCTGGAGTGCCAATTGCTTCGTTCGGAGCCAGTACGACGATGCCTCTGATCACAGAATCCAGCCCGCCTCCTAGTCGCCTCTCCCTCTCCTTCTCGTCCACTTCGAGCGCAACTCTCCGCAACAGTCTCATTGTCGCCGCCTCCCACATAAGGTCGCGAAAACGCTTTATGATGGCAGACTTATAACCCCACTCTACAAACTTCTCCTCGCAAAAAGCGGCCGCACGAGCAATATTTAGCTCACCGACGTCTCGCACGGGCCCTCCTCCCTGGAGTCCGACGCGTGCACTGCACACTGGATCCGCGTAGTTCTGGAGAAGCTTCATGTCCGGGAAATCTTCAGGTAAGGACAACGATGGGTAAGCGTGGCGTAGAAACTTTCGCGAGTTTGTGTGCAGCTCGGTGTTCACTGTGACACGCCACCGGGCAAGAGCTTGCCGTGAGTCTTCCTCTCCGCGTCGGTGAAAGATTGCAAGCAGCTCGTCACCAAAACCACACCGTGCGAGAGCGTGTGCAGTGGTCTTTCCGATATCTTTGACACCCTACAGGGGATAATTGGTGTGAGTATGTGGGAGATAGATCAGGTGCATACCTCTCCATAATCGCCTTTCACTAGCATAGCGAATAAAACCATTCCACCTCTGCTTAATTGGATCTCGGGGTGCTTCCTGATAGCTTCTGCAGTATATATCATGACATGATGCTTACTGGCCTTGCCCTCGGAATTGAGCGCGGGGTTCGATTTGTTTCCCGAGAGAGTGAGACTCGGACTAGTGTTGCCCGTGAGGGACTTTCAAACGGCATAGTGAACTAAGACCCACTTCTTGATGACTCGAAGCGCACCGAAGACCAACGCGTCAACGTCGTCCGTCATGACGGCATCGATTACACCGGCTCGATTGAGGTGAGCTAGCTCGGCTTCGGCTTCACCCAAAGCCTGTAAAATTGGGGTTATGCATCAATCCTGACGTTCATCAGTAACACGAACGCACCATCCTCCATTCCATGCCAAAGATATCGAGCATTTTCTTCATACCGTCGGTCAGAGCATGGGACCCAGATTTACCCAATCTGCTTCCTCGTTTCATTTTTGGCCGCTCACGACCGTCAAACACGAAAAGTGGGAGGAGCGGTAGTTCGGCGAGTGAACGAAGACGGAAGAACAGAAGCCGAAGCTCTGGATTTTCTCCGCCCCTACTGAATGACGCGTGTTGATACCATATGCTAGCGTCAACTCCGACGCGTAGCGCGCGTTTCCCGGAGTTGTTGCGTTCGAAACCTTCGATAACCGCAAGATTAGCCAGGGACCGGGACTGCCCCGCCTTGTTCACAACCTGCGCGTCCGCCAGCATAAATATAGTCCTGAGGAGGCTGGAACGACGCTTACCTCCCAAAGACCCTGTACTCCCATCTATGAGAACCGGACGAGATATTATTCGGCGGGGAGGGATGTCGCGGTCGCAGTTGCTAATTAACGGAAGAAACACACTAAAGCGTGACATCGGGGACCGACACAACACGACCTGTCACGATCACGTGTTTTTGTGATATAACACTCCTGACTGGACCCTCCCGCACGAACTTTGGATCAGACAATTCCCAGATCTTCTTTCTTGAGCGCAGCACTTCGAAAGCGGGACGTAATTTGGATGCACTCCTTGAGGGTTACAAGAGTCGAGAAGCCAAAAATTGCAAAATTATCTTGCCTCTTCCCAGCTCTTGACGTGCTGATCGGTGTTAACGCTTGAATCGAAGCATCACAATGATCGGAGGCCTGGTTCATGTAAACTTTGCATAAATGCGAATTATGGTGCTTGTGGTCTATGCAATGAAGTCCGATGGAGTAATGGAAGGATGGGAGAAAAAAGTGGAGCTGTACTGAATTAAGATGGCTCATCAGCTGCGTCTTTATCACCACCTAAGCTGGACGTTGAAGTCTTCTCGAACAAAAACGAGATGGTTCCGCCGGGGAAGTCGCGTACGGATGGCAACGGTTCTGTCTCATCCATTGCCGATATGTTGTCGAGGTCGACAGCAGATAGCAGCGAATCCAGCCTTGACTTTGCCTCCGCTGGCTCAGCTGCCATGCCTTGGTCTTCTGACTCTGTAAGATGAAGCAGCCGCCGCAAGACATCGTCGTGAACATCGTCTCGAGCGAGAGGGCGCAGACAGTTGATGTGAGTCCATTCTCCCAGAGCAGCGAGCTCTACCTGTTTCTTTTTGAAGTCCTAAATGGCGCATCAGCTGTACCTTCTGATTGCAAAGCAGAACTTGGTCACCGCTTTATCCACCTCAAGATGGCTTGTGATGACTTGAGACGCAATGATGAACCCATGTTCTGACGAGTCTTCATTCTCGTCAGTAGGGTCCTCGTCCGCTTCGGTGCTTTGGGCTACACCCTTGATACCCGATGTTCCTCGACCGCCACATCCACATTCCAGCAGGTCGTGTGTGTTGCAGGCGGTGTCGGGTTGAATGCGAAAGATGTCACGGAGCTGGGATTGGAAGTTATATACAGGGGTTTGTACTGGGGAAAGGTACCTACGTCTTTGCGAGTGAATGAGTCTGCCTTGGACCCAGAGCTTCCCTGGAAATGTGGAAATGTGGCGTCAGTAGGTGGATGCCTGAATAACGGTCACCTTACATTTCCCATGAGGGCTGGTGGACAACAAGTCAGTAACTACGCTGGACGAAATTCAAGCGCTTGCTTACAATTGCTCAAGCCAATCTTGGTAACTTGTCTCTGGAAGATTTTCTCTGTATCAAGGTTTGATGGGTGAATGCCACAGTAGCCCACTGGTTAATCGTAGCGCTCACCATCGATAGTCCCGGCAGTCAAGAAGCGGTAGATAAATACTGGTCGCTTTTGACCATCGCTGAAGGGAGGACGTGAGTACTTTACGATAGAGGGCACGTCTCTTGAACAGACCGATGTATTCGCGCCATGGACTGCAGATCGTGACTGGGAAAGAATGTGATCACTAATTACAGCCCTTTACAATGAGCTGCAAACCTTGGGTTCCAGTCAGAATCGATCAAACACAGCCGTGAGGCACCAATGAGATTAAGTCCGACACCTCCGGCCTTTGAACTGAGGAGAAACAAGACTGGGAATCAAGTTAGGAAACACGCTCGCTACTGGAGGGCCCGCGGCGACATACAGTGGCTATGCTGCGAAGACTTGTTGAAAATGTTAACATATTCCTGTCTCTTCGCAGCTGGCGTTTGACTGCAAGGAAGCATGTCAGAGATATCATGTACTCGTAAACACTCAGCCCAGCTCACCCGTCTAAGCGGAAGTAAGTGTAGGATTTTTTCTTACAGAACGCCTCGATGATGTTGAGGGTCGACGTGTAATGGGAGACGATGATGCATTTCTCTTCGGTGTACTGCTCTTTTTTTAGGCCGCAAATATATATGTCACATGCGGCCGACATACCTGCCGGAGTGTCTTCAGAAGGCTTTCCAAAGCAGTTAATTTACCTTCCAATACATGCATCATCAGCACTTTCCCGACTATAAGACAAATGGCCATGCTCACCGCTGAGGGAAAAGTCTTCGATCTGCGCCTTCTCTGGGAGGAGTTGCAGCGCCTCCGTGACGCCTGGCCTTATGATAGGCTGCGCTTTCGACGCTCTCGCTTTGTCTACCTGGGCTTTGAGTAGCACGGGACTATTGCTAACTTTCGTCAGCATCCCAATGAGAGCGAGTGACTCTGCAGTTGAGCCTTCGATTAGGGTATCCAGCTTTTCAGGGTTGAGGATGGCGGCGAACATCGATAGTTGCAGTTTTGAGGGTGTTATAAATACGACATATTCGTCTACAGTGCCAGTCAGCAGAGAGATTGCATGGGCGAGAGGGCACCGACGCTTTGGCGGCAGGTAATTTTTCAATATTGTGGCTTCACGCCGCAATACGAAGCTCTTTGCTATTGCAGACAACTGCGAGCATAGACGTAAGCTCACAAGAAAAGAAAATGCCTAAGCGCTTCTGACGCACCTGCGAAGAGCGACCTTCTCCGATCTCCAACTCCTTTGTTGTGCGATCTGGAGCTCTGCTCTTCAATATTGGAGCTTCATACACTTTCCGAAACGTGCTGTAGTCATCTACAAGATGTTCGATGGATAGCTTTCAACGGTTAGGTATTTCCACCTACCAAGCAAGCCAGGGTTACAGAAGTCGGCCTGTCCAGTTGAGGAACGCAGTGAAGATGTGAACGAACAGCCACTTACGATGTATGACTTACCATTGCATGAAACTCGCTCAAGTCATTCTGAATTGGCGTCCCGGAGAGGATGACCCTCCGTGGAGTACGGAGCGCTTTGAACATTGTGGACGTTTTGTTGTTCGCAGATTTAAGTCTGTGCCCTACAATTGGTGGATTATTGGTGCAGAAAACTCGAGAGAAGATTATTTCACCAACCTTCATCGCAGACGATGAGGCCAATTGGGGGACTAATGCCTTGAGTTCAAAACCAGCAGTGAAGGGTGAGTTGGATGACCCACTTGCAGTATGCGAGGTCGTTGCTATGAGGGTCGTCAGCAATGTTGGTCAGTGAACGGAATACTACTCACATGACACTTCGCAGCTTTTCGTACCCTATCACGAGCACTTGATGGATTCTCCTGCACTAGGAATTGAGGGGGTAAACAATATGCATATATGACTGAACGCACGAGTTCAAGAATTGCTTGATCTGGGATTTGTCCTTATCCCCGGCCAGAACCCCGACGCGGTCGCGACCAAGCCTGAAAGCGAATGAAGCCTTTCAGGCCACCTCAAATTCCATCGGAACGCACCATTTGCGGAATTCAGCTCGCCAGTTCTGTATTACGACGTGAAATGTTAAATGGAGCTTGTTGGACGCGATTAGTCCCCACTCACGTTAATTAACGATACAGGGCATACAATCAACACCTTTCCGATTGCGCCTCCAATTCCCCCATACGGATTTTGCTCTGAATTATGCTACTATGAGGTACTTTTCAGTGAAAGCGAGCAAAAAGCTCACTGAGGAGAGTCCAAACAAGTGCGATGGTCTACGAGAATCAGTCATCTGACGGAGTGAAAGAGGTAAAGCGCCTACTTGCAAAGTCTTTCCAAGACCCCTGCACAAACGATAGTTAGATGACGCCTGGTATCCTAGCACATCACGCACATCTCGTCCGCAAGGATACAACCTTGGCCTTCGTGCTTTCGCAGGCCCATGACACATTCGTATAGAAAGCTGACACCTAACCTGTCGTCAAGACGAGCCTACAAGCCTGCGCGTTCAATGAAAGATGTCTACCTTCAATCTGATGAGGGCGCAAGTGCCTTGCAATTATTGGATCAAGGACAACTGGAACAATGGGTAGGCCCCTACCATAAAACGATTAGTGCAGCTCGCAGCAATAATGAATTCACGGTACTTTTTGTTAAATTTGTCCGAGTGCTGTTTCGTCGGCGACTTCATCACCACCGCGTCCTCAGCCTCCGGATCGTGCCTAGGGTTAGAAACTCAGCAACAATTTGTTTAAGGCTGTAGTTACTTACAAAGGCTCATTCGGCTTCCTTTTGGGCACTTGACCGTAGAACGACGCAGGAGCAACGAACTCTTTGGGTGGCTGCAAGGAAGTTGCTTGGGGAACATTCTCCTTCGTCGCAGAACGGGCTTGAAGCAAAGACGAGAGATTTGACGGTGATGTTGGTTGCTCAGCGTCGTCCACCTCAGGATCAGCAACTTGCTCCTCAACACCGGTGATAGCCGGCAATTGAGATGCTTGAATTGGCAAATCAAGTTCCACCTCCTTCCCCCCGGCGTGGAACCGATATCCGTTGTGGAGTGGAAGACCATCCCACTCTTTACGTCCGATTCTAAGTTGGTGAACATGCATTTAGCGCAGGGTAGCTGTATGAGAGGTAAGCTCCGAACATTTTCCCCTTCTCCGATATCACAGTCAACTTATTTCCGACATGTTGGACAAAAGCATCGCCTTCCCACGTCTTATGTTTTCTGGCTTGAGGCTTGCGCCTGGATCAAGGTCAGCGTTATTCCGGCGAGTAGATTATATACGTACCAATTGGCAGTCCAGCATGATCGTGATCCTTGAGGCTTTGGCGTGTCTGCATTGGATTGACCGGCAAGAAGATGAACAGGCCGGAGATCTATAGCCTTTCTCTGAATCGTGGGCGCTTTGTAAGGAGTGGTCAGATTTGAGGGTTTCAGTGGGACAGATTCCTTCTGTGCAGTCCAAGTGCTCGCCGCACTCGGTCCGGACGAAGCCTTGGAGCCACGGCCGAAGCATCTTCCCGACAGATAGTCGGCCTTTGATATAGGATGGTCAATCCCGATTTCCCTTCCACCGAATTGATACTCCCCGCCCTCTTCCGCTCTGGGGGTATTTAGTGTCCCTGCTCCCATGCTTCCAGGAAGGGCGTTCAGTGCAAAACGCATCCGATGACAAAGATTTTGCGTACACTTTTCCTTCCAAGTCATATAAGGTCCCTCTGACACCATTTAACACGAGAATCGCGTCTCCATCCCAGGTTTTATGCTTCTTGTATTGAGGGGCTCTCCTGGCGACGTCCGACGTCAGTAAACGACTTTCCTCCTCAGAGACTTGAAAGTGAACATACCATTGTATCATCCAGTATTCTTCTTTTGAGCTCCCACTGACACGATTAGCAGCAACACTACCACCAGGACTTTCGATGGCAAGTCTCTTCCGGCTGCTCAGGTCGAATGGCCGCTTTCGTTTTTCTCCGATGATGGGAGTCTGGATTGAAGACATGAACGACTGCAAATAGCAAATATACGCGTCGGAGAACGTCTATTGAAAAATGCGAGTATGGCCTGCTCGTTACCAGCGACGTCGTAGAAACAATTACACAGTCAGACGCGTGTGGGTGGGTTCCATTGAAGCAACGCGTCGGTGGCGGAAATTGCCGAAAGACTTTAGGGGTTCTTTAGGAATTCGAAGGACAGAGTGCTAGTGACTCTGAGGATTCATATTTACAATGAATGTAAGACAAAGACAATAATTACTGTATTGGAGTCATCAACGAAAACACGGAAGCATGCGACGGTTGAAACAGGAAGTGAGCAGTCCCCCAATAAGTTGATACGGTCGGATCACCACCCCCTCCAACCCCGCCACCGCAAACATCCAAATCATCCCGAGTACCTGGTGACCTTCTGAGTTCCACCCGATGCTCCGGACAACACCGCTTTATCGACGTATTGGCGTTCCATCACAAGCACTTCGAACCGTTCTGGAGCGCATTGGTTCGTGAATTCAGATGTTGCCATAAACAAGTTTTCCATCGATGACAGTAGCCTGCACTTTCGTCCTGAGGATCTGATCAACAGGGACCGTCATGATATCTTGCGAGAGCACGACGTAATCCGCCAGCTTTCCAGGAACGATCGATCCGAGAGTGTTGTCCGTAAAAGATGCGTAGGCTGCATCGATAGTCATGCCTATCAATCAACCCTGATTGTCAGACGCCGTTGTTGTCGGATAGTAGACACGAGCCACCCACCTCTGAGTGCTTCCTGACGGGTCAAGCACTGCTCAGGGAACCTGTGGGTTGGTACACTATGAGCATGTGGACTAGTGCCAAGGGGGCAACTTACCATCCTGATGCTCCTTTTGGAGAATCACCGCAGGGGGAGAGCCGTGTAACAGCCGCATAGAAACCAGAAAGTGGGTTCATATCTTCGACTGGGAAGTCGGAGCCAAGTGCAAGGCGAGCGCCGTTATCCAAAAGAGAGCGAAAGGCATACAACCCTTTGACACGTTCGGGTCCCTGGGGTTAGGCTAACATTATTTTGACGAATAGGCTTCTCAGCTTCTCCACGTACAAGACGGTCTTCCGCATACCACATGTCGCTAATGCTGTAAAAGGTGTTCTCGTACCTTTTCAAAAAAAAAAGAAGAAACAAAAGGTAACATACACATGGGTGGGCTGCACACTTGCGATCACTAGGTTCCAAGGTTTTCCTGAAAGAAGTTGTTCAAAATGATCACGACGCACCCCCAAGTTTGCCAACGCGAGTCATATCCTCCTTTGTCAAGAATTGAGCATGTTCAAGGCGGGGTCGCAACGCTGTAACGTTGACGTGCTGCAGTGCAGCTTCAAACGCGTCTAAAACGACCCCGTTTGCATAGTCACCGATCGCATGGACGTTCTATAAATGCTCAGGAAACGAGTCAATCTGGGGGCAAGGCTGATGATTTAACTCACGACTTGCCAGCCGTCGTTGAGATAACGGGGGATAATGTCATGCAAAACTTTTTCATCCAAACGCATAAAGCCTTTGGTCTCCGGGTTATCGTGGTAAGGCTCGTGTAACTGTTGCAACCCCGGTAAGATTTCACAGATGCGGCCTTCGCCGTATTACTCACTGCTGCTCCACCAGACCTCAAAGCTCCTATTTCAGGGACATTGTCAACATCACATGATTCTGTTACACGAGAACATTCTCTTAACTTACCATCAGCGAAGATTTTGACACTTCTGGCATTAAGTCGGCCATTTCCCGCGTTGATTATAGGTTTCGAGAGATTTCCCCAATAGGGGCCATCCTCATCGAAGTATCGCATCCCGTATATGCGGATCTAGATGTCCATGTGAGATAGGGACAAGAAAGATTCTAAGATGTCCGGTACGTACAGGAAGCAAGCCTTTGGCGGCCTGCCTTTTGGATTTGAACGTTAGATATAGTTTGATAGGGCCGCCTATCAATGCACGTAAATCTCTTACCTCTTGAAAAATTCCAATGAAACAGGGTTGAAACCAGCGTCGTGGATAGATGTCAATCCCGAGGATAGTGCATCGCTAACAGTAGCGGCAAAACGTCTACGAAGGTCATCCTCTGTGAGTGCCGGTCTCCTCACCAAGTCCTGCGCATTATCGAGTAATACGCCTTGGAGATACTGTGAGGACAAGCAACAACCGAGATTTTAAATGGTTTAACAAACCGGTAGGGTCACCGTGCGCGTCGCGAACAATTACGCCTCCTTCCACATCTCCGCTAGGGAATGGCGCACTCAATTCCAGAGCCTTCTTCGAGATCCACAGCGCATGCCCGTCTTTGCTTTGAAGTACCACTGGCCTTCTCCGAACAATCGGATCCTCGTCGAACGCGGCCTTCGTGAATGGCGGCCGAGTAGTGCAGATTACATAGCTGCTTCTCCCAATAGCAGGTCATAGTACGTACTGCGGTGGGCCATTCTTCCACTGGCCAAGAGGTATGGTCCCATCCCCAGCCCTCGATAAACTTGGACGTATTTCCGTGGATATCCGGGTTCGATAAAATGTACTGTCTTACGAGTTTCACCGTATCTGCGAGAACGAGGTTTGCTGACGCATAGTCCATCGGCCTGCCAGCTGTCACCCACCTTGGATCGACTTCCCACCTTCAAGGGAAAGCTGTCGGCTAGCGCCATACTCTAGTATGTGTGCATGGGAGTCTGCGCAGCATGTTATGCTAGATGTGCCATCTGAAACACAGCCGAACTGACCGCTAATGCCCGGTACCACAATAGACCCATCATTTACGTATCGAACTTGAAGTGTTGAGCTGGAGTGATTCGCAGCATTCCAGCGAGCTGAAACGTCCGCTGAGGTGATACAAGCATCTTACGAGATGTCATAACAGTAGTATGGAGGACCTCACCTAGAGACCCGGTATCGACGATTAGCGCGTCACGCACTACCAGGCATTGGAGGACAGTGTTGTTGTCGTCAACGGTGTATATCTTCGCACCCGTGCGAGAACACACGGCATAACTTTCTGATAAAGCGGCCGGTCCATTGGGGTAATACCAAAAGGCCAAGGACAAGGCAAGAGATACCAGAAAAATGAGATTTCTCCTGGTGTATGAGATTTGGTGGACCTTGCCCCC
The DNA here is from genome assembly GCA_000827185.1 of Hydnomerulius pinastri MD-312. NCBI lineage: Eukaryota > Fungi > Basidiomycota > Agaricomycetes > Boletales > Leucogyrophana > Leucogyrophana pinastri. The sequence continues at coordinate 1,278,709 of KN839839.1, forward strand.
ATTCGCCTTAGCAGGGACATGTTCCGAACCAGGGGGACTTGGGGGACTTGAGTTTTGACGCTTGCGTAGTTCTGACATTATTCTGTGTTGGAACCCATCAGCATTTGGCTAGTAAATATGGGGAGTGTATCTGCATACAGACCAGAGAGAGGAGAATAGGTTGACCAAAGATATCGGATCACCGACCAAAGCTAGTTAGTCACTCGAAATCTCCTTGCAAGAAAAGTAGCGCAAACCGGCCTGGATTGTATCGTTAGTTTTATAGTTGCGGAGAGCGCTTAATAAAAAAGGCTTGGGCGCCCATGAGATTTATGCATCAGTTCGATCAGTTTTCCAACGCTCAGGGGGTGTTTCCGGGGACTCATACCTCACACGGGAGACCGATCATATGACTATATGATCACCGCCCAGGTTATGTATACAGTAACTTGCAACGTTCAACATGCAGAGATCATTAATCAATTCCACGGTGAAATGCCCTCGACAACTTCAACCACCAATATTTGGTACTGGCAAGGTGACTTGGAGGCAAGCGTGAGACTGCGGCCACGTGACAGATCTACCCCTTGCTATGCCGATACTACCGCCACGTCACCGACGTCTGCACGTGGTATCTTGTGCCGACAGCTACTTACAGGCAGTGATGCTCGAGCAGTGACCACTACTAGTACGAAATACCATTGCGAGCGGCACTCGACGACCTTCAATCATAGCGCCATGCCGTGGAACGATGTCCTTCGTGCAAGAGAGAACCGAATATTCTCTTCCTTGAACTCACACAAGATGCTATTGTACAGCGTGGTGTCTTCTCTTGCCTTGTCTGCCACTATTGCAAACGCTCTCAAGAGGCATAGTAATTTCTACTCTCTTGCCATCCATCTTTCCAAGAGTAACAGAAGCGTCATGGTATGTGAACATTCTCAGCGCACTGATTCTCCCTCAATTCAGTCTCTCCAAGATTTTGGCCAATTTTGGGTTCCTAATAGCACTGCTGTGCGGGCAATGTGCCCAGCGCATATTCTTTGGTCCCCTTCGGCCACAGGAAGTTGAGGTAGGTAGCCGTATCATCTTTAACGTGGAATGCAACTCTCACTATGTATAGCGCCTGTACGACCGTCTATGGTTCTTCGTGACGGAATCCCTCCTTGCATTTACTATATTCCGAGATGACTTTGACATTCCGTTCGCGCTCATGTTCGGCTTCTTGCTCTTTGTGAAGTCCTTCCACTGGTTGGCTTCGGACCGTATTGAATGGGTGCGTCAGATTCATCAATACAACGTGACTAGATTTAAGTTCGTGCCCGATGTCAGATGGATCAGCGACCATATCCTGGGCCGCCAGCTCTATTTCATATGCGGATGACCAGCTTGTTCGTCATCTTGTGGTTCGTAGATCTATTCATGTTCGCCTTCGCAGTCGATAGTACAACAAAGAACGGCGTTGGAGGTATGATGATGTTTGCGAGCGAGGTAATGTCACACATAGCCTCGGAGCCATAATTTCTGGGCTAAACAAATTTGCAGTATGCCATCCTTATGGCAAGTGCTATGAATGTCACTGCTAAGTATTTGATCGGCGTTCTGGATCTTCGGCGTGCCCAACGAAGGGGAGGAGAAAACGCACCACCTTGGCAAAACAAGAGCATGTGGGTGTTCTACGTCGAGCTTGTGACAGGTATGCGGCATGCTGTATTGCTTCAGAAATGTTAATTTCTCCGTTTCCAGATTTCCTCAAGCTCATGACTTATCTCATTTTCTTCTTACTCATCGTGGCCTTCTACGGCCTGCCGCTGAACATCATACGAGATGTTTATCTCACTGGACGCTCCTTCATCACGCGGCTCCGCGCGCTTATCCGATACCGTGCAGCTACCCGTAATATGGATGAACGATACCCAGATGCAACCGAGCAAGAGATGTCAGCAATGACAGATCGAACCTGTATCATTTGCCGCGAGGAGATGCATTTTCAGGGCAACTCAGCTGCAGGCGCTCAACCAGAAACACCTCCCCCTCCATCCGACGGACCAAACACGACTCCCAAGAAGCTCCCCTGTGGGCATATTTTCCATTTTTACTGCTTGCGATCCTGGCTCGAGCGCCAGCAGAATTGTCCAACATGGTTAGCTCATTTGACGACATTATCGATGGGACTGGCTTGTACTGATTTGCTTCTTTTCTCAGCCGTCAGAGTGTGCTCGACAGTCTCCCACAACGTCAGCACCAGGCAGCACAACCACAGCCTCAGCCTGCACCAGGGCGAGCTCCCAACATGTTTGGAATACATCAAGCTGGCATCCAGCAGCAAGGGGATAATGATCCTCTCGCTCGGGTTCTTGGGCGTCTAGCACGCAATGCGGCTCAGCCACCACCAGTTGCTGGTCAGCAAGCCATAGGTCCGCAGAACATAGGCGCTCAGGGTTGGTTGCCAGGTCCCGCGCCTGGTGTGGTTATTCAGTACAACATCCAATATCAAGGACAACCTCAGCAGGGGCAAACCCAGTCACCGGCGCCCTCAACCACCACACCACCCCGGCCCGTTCCTCCTTTTACTGGCTTTGTAGGTCCAGATCGCAATTGGCGCCCATGGAACCTAGATCAACGGTGGTTAAACGGTGACGCCGCAGCCACCAATGACAACAACGGAGAAGTTGCACCTGAGTCATCTGAGGCGCAGTTAGGACGCGAGGCTCCACAAACACCAACTGAAGCTGCTGCCCAAGCAGCTCTACAGCGCTTCGGTAGGCCGTCCACGGGATCTTCTCACTCGAATCCCCCTTCACGCAACGCCCCTTCTTCATCTTCTTCTGCTGCAAACGCTCGTACGCCAATGTGGCAAGTCCCCACCTTAATACCGCTGGATGGTTTCCACAGTACACACGCTGTGGGAAGCCCAGGCGCCTCGTCTTCATCCCCACTTCATGATCTCCCTTCATCTTCGCCCGCCGATGCACCTCATTACCCGCAAGCGCCGATCTCTTCCATCTCCGACATTCAACCCTTGGCGCCTACGCCTGGCACAACACATTTGCCACATAGTGGTATCACAGACGCCCAACTAGCGCTCATGGACCAAATTACACGAGAAGCCATCGACGAGAGGATACGGATCCTTGAGGGCGTGTCAAGTACTATAAACCGCTGCATGGAGGATCTCGTCAGAGTGAGAAGCGCCCTTCCCCTGCCTATGTCCACGGCATTACCACAGTCACCTCCTCGGGATGCCACGACAGGCGATGAACACCGTATGTTTTCATTTTATGGTGAATGAGACTTGATGTCATATTATTGCGATGTAGATGAGGCTTCCAAACATGATGTCAGCGTAGTCTCAGGGACGGGAGACACCGCACCACCTGCGGGGGAGCAACCACTGAACATAACCGGCGATGTATAGGTGCGTGGAGACGAGGGAGGACGTCATAGAACTACATGCATAGCACTGCGACATCCAGGGTAGATATTCATTGGCATTGACCAAGAATGTGGCGTTCAAGTTAATCGAGTCCATATTACACTGTAGTAAACGTTGCATCAGCTCTTGACCGTCAATAGTGCTTCCGCTCTGTTTTTCACAATGTCGGCATCGACGTCGGACTTCTCGACTTTGGAATAGAATGACTTGAACACCATTCCTAGTACTTTCTTGGGATTTCCATCCTGGGGGCATTCCGCAATAGCTTCCTCGAGTATGCGGTCAACCTCAGCTTCTGAAAGTAGAGGAGGTAAAAACGCAGAGATGATCTCCGCCTCATGTGACTCTTTTTCGGCGAGGTCTGGTCGTTCGCCTTTGATGAATTGAGCTGCAGATTCGTTCTAAAAATTGGGGACGTCAGCGGAAGCGTCAAAATAATGTGACTGCGAAGGTATGACTGACACGACGGTGGGCTGCTTTGCGCAGGATTCCGACGATAGCGGATGAGGACACCTTGGAACCAGACGATTTGTCCGTGTTATATACTTCCGAGAGCACAGACTAGTCGCGCGAAACCACGTTGGTCCATCAGATTATGCGTGGTATTATTTTCCGAGGGACGTACTCTCAGGGTCATGGAGGCTACCTGGTCTTTGTTCTACAGCTGGAATATGAGACTTGTGGCACATAGGACGTGGCAGTAAGCCCAGCTTGTGGAGTTGAACACGCACCTTCATGGCTTGCTTTACCCCAGCAGTAAGTCGCTCGCGAATGTCTTCATCATACGCGGAGATTGTGGTTAAATTAATGTCAGGAAGAAAACAAAGGAAACCCTACCTTCTTGGGCAGACATGACACTGGAATGAAAGCGGCGGAGTGCAAGCACTCTGACGCTTCTCGAACAGTGGGTTAGGGAATTCATACTGAAGTCCAAGAAAGCGAGGAGGCCGGTTGTAACTTGTAAGTAAAAGATGATCGCGTGTTGTAGATAGTTTCGTCACGGTTACTTAAATTGAAGTTATTGAACTGGATGAAATTTTCGTGTACAGCCGTGACGTCGTGAGTGCACGCCTTCGACACGATCACGTGCATTGATTTTCAACCGATAAGATAAGCTAATTCCTTCCATCCGAAGACCAGACACTCAGGTGAGATTGAGCGCAAGCTTGATCAAAGCCCTATCATTTCTACAAGCACTTGCGGGATTTGCTGACACTTTCAAAATATGAGTGGTCAAGTACCATTTCCTTCTGGCAGCTATGTCGAGGCAGTCAGGCAATCATGCAAGCAGCTTAGGGAGGCTCAAGACATCGAGGTAGGTCACCTTCAAGTGCGATCTTCACTTGTCCGAGTCAAAATCAAACCCTGGGCTACCTCTCTGCACGACTAAAATATGCGATGGATCTAGCTTAGATTGACTGAGCTGCTAGTTCTCTAGGTGACTGACGAAGCCATCAAGCGCCTCCTGTTTTCGCCATCTTTCTTGACCACATTCAAGCGTGTCTCGGGCCATCATGGACTAAACTTCCCTCTCAACTTCCCCTCCTCCATCTCCGAATTGAACTTTCTCTCTGTGCTATCCCTGCTCAACTTCGCATCTGGCTACCGCGTCCCTCTTCACGAGCAAACTGGCCGCGGTGCATGGGACAATATCCGAGCGCTTGCGTTTGGACTGTACATATCTTCTGCTACCGGTCAAGGAGATCTGCTCTCCGCCAAGGGCATGCAATCTGTCACTCCCCAGCAAATCGCTGAGCTCATGTCTGTCAAAATACATATTGAACGTCCTCATGACAAGATACAAGGAATCACGGTGGGCGAGCTCGGAGGACCTATCTACGAGGTAGTGAACCTGATCAGCAAGACTCTCAATGAGACGGGTGAGCTGCTATTAAAACATTCTGAGGGGATGGACCTGGGTACCTTCGTCTTGCAAAGTTTGCAAAGGGCGCGTGCAAAGTCCAACAAGGGACCCAACGCAATCACCGACGCAGTTCTTCATGATGTGCGTTCTTACCGTCTGATGACGAAAATTGGAAACTAAACTGAAGCCCATGCAGCTCGTGGGTGCCTTCCCAGCATTTCGAGACATGGCTGTCGTGGGCGGAATCCGTTAGTGTATCGTGCTTCACTGTGGGAAGTATAAAAGCTAACTACCATGTGTCGTGATTAGCCGTATACTGCTTCAAGAAAGCCCTCTTCCTCATCCATGCGGTCACCCTCCGCTTTGGGACAACCTCTTCGCACTCCTCAGGCTTCCCGTTGCCAGATACTTCCCAGGTGCCCGTGTTCACCGACAACGTCCTTCCGTCTCTCCTGGTCCACTTGGGAGTCCTCGACCTCTCGGATTCAAGGGACACTGGGTTACAGAAGATTTTCCCTGACGCTGAGAACGTTGCCAAAATTGACGCACTTCTCGCGCTTCCCGAAGATACGCCAATTACAAGCTCTAGTGCAACGCCAGACGCGAAGCCCAAGAAGGTGCCTCCCAAAGAAGGACCTGTGCTGACGTCGGACCAGGCATATGTTTTGCGCGCTGCTGCTGTAGATGCCTGTGAGAAGATCATTGCGTACGCTCGGTCGTTGGATGAGGGCAGCCTATCTGAAGACCAGAAGTGGATCAAGGATATTACTTTGCCACAGCTAGACATGTGGCTGTGGGCAGTTGCGAAGGACAGGACGGATTACAGAGAGCTGGAGAGATTTGTTTTGAGGGATACCGTTTTCTTCTGAGCAACGAACAGGGAATCCTGGAATCTGGATGTTGCCGGAATATATTTTACCTTCGTATGATCGTCATGCGACACTGACGTGGACAATACTTTGAATACGGCAACCATCGAAGTACCTTTGACTGAGGAGGGCTTCGAATCGCGGGTAGTTGACTACTCAGCATTCAGTCGCCCAAGAGGAGGAAAGGCCCAGGAACCAAACTGAAGCTGCATCTCAAATCTCTGATTAATGGACTAATAATCAGCACGTCGGGGCGCCATCATCATGGTTTCCTGATGGATATTTATAGCACGACCTGTGGCCAGTGCAAGATAACGATGCGTTGATCATACTAGTACTTGTGGCTGGGATTGATTGTACCAGTGTGCAGACCTTCAGAAACGTGAGGCCTTGAGGACTGGAGTAAGGGGATCGGGACCTATGTACAACTATGCAGCGGAGAGAAAACTGACCCATATAATTAGGTTTATAGTGCCCAGACTCCACACGCAGCGGCCCCGACGAACGCATGGAATTTTTGGTCGATTCACCATGGCACGGCGGTTTTGTCTATCAAGGTTCGAGGTGCTCAAGGCAACCTCGGAAGTCAACGGTAATTTTGAGCCAGCATATTGGCTCTGGCGAGCGGCCAGTAGTAATCGAGGATGAGAGGGAATTCGAAATACTTAGTTCATTTTGGTCCAGCGGTTTGTGAAGGGCAGTGGGTTATGGGTGTGCT